>JALIRH010000136.1:732500-770888 GCA_023055505.1 Callipepla californica brunnescens | reverse complement strand
ATAACAGCACTGGTCAGAAAAAGAAGGAAAACGTGCTCGCAGATGAATGAACGATGCAGACATACGTTGCATTCAGTAGTAGAGCAGAATGAGAATCAAAACTTTCCCTCTCACTAACACTGGTATTCAGCTTACATTCACTTACAACTCCTGAAACGGAGTCACTTTCAAGTCGAAAACGCGATTTGTTGGAATTAGACAGCCAACGGCTAACTTTTGAAAAGCCGCGATTCAGTGCTCTGTTGCCGTCTGACTAGCGTCTTTCTTCAGCGGCAAAAGCAGCAGTAGCCGCGATTGATGCGATTCGAGCCTGATACGCGGTTCCGCGCTGTTTGAACATAAAGCTCGCTGCTGGTATGCTGTGCATGTTAAAGGTGGCTTAAGCAATGCTCTGATGACAGTGTTTTTGGGAAACATTAGAAGCTGTGGAATCACACAATGCATTTAGGAGAAGTAACAGCTTTCCGTAGTAAACGTTTCTCTTTTGCTTCTTTAACTCTTAATACCATACGGTTCCGAAGGAGAATCGTAGAGATTCTTGTGTTCGACAAGAGAAAGATTTTTCGTGTATTTCGTGATTTACTAAAAAGTATAACAAGATTGGTCAGAGAAAAGAATGCAAACGAGCTCATAGAAGAATGAACGATGCAGACATACGTTGCATTCTGTAACAGAGCAGAATGAGAATCAAATCTTACCCTCCCATTAACATTGGGATCCAGCATCCATTCACTTACAACTTCTGAAACGGAGTCACTTTCACGTGTAAACCACGAATTGTTGGAGAAGAACCGCTACCCGGCTGATTATTGAAGCCGCGATTCAGTGCACTGCTGCCGCCTGACTGGCGTCTTTCTTCAGCGGCAAAAGCAGCAGTAGCCGCGATTGATGCGATTCGAGCTGAATTCAAAGTTCTTCGCGGTTCGAACATTAACTCGCTGCCGGTTTGCTATGTTTGTTTAAGGTGGCTTTAGAAATCTCCACTGGCAGTGCTTTTGGGGAACACTTAGAAGAGGTGAAATCAAATATACATTTGGTAGAAGAAGCAGCTTGACGTACTTAACGCTACTATTTGACTTTTTAGCTCTGAATACCATACCGTTCCAAAAGAAAAAGGGAATGAATTGTTTGTTTGGCAAGAAAAACTTGTGTAACGGTATTAACTTCTTGAACTAAAAAAGGTAACAAGACTGGTCAGAGAAAAGAATGAAAACGTGCTCGTAGATGAATGAACGATGCAGATATTCGTTGCGTTCTGTAGTAGAGCAGAATGAGAATCAAAACTTTCCCTTTCACTAACATTGGGATCAGGCATACATTCACTTACAACTCCTGATACGGAGTCACGCTCACGTGTAAACCGCGATTTGCTGGAGTAGGAACGCTACCGGCTGATTATTGAAAAGCCGCGATTCAGTGCACTTTTACCGGCTGACTGGCTTCTTTCTTCAGCGGCAAAAGTAGCAGGTGCCGCGATTGATGCGATTGAATCGGAATCCGCGGCTAAGCGCGGTTCGAGCATCAATCTCTCGGCCGCTTTGCTCTGCTTCTTAAAGGGGGCTATTCCGATGCTCCGGTGACAAGGTTTTATGGGGAGCATTTGGAAGCTGTAGAATCACACATACCATTGGGAGAATTAACTTTTCGTACTTAACGCCTCTCCATTGCTTCCATAGATCTGAAAAACATACCTTTTTGAGAGAAATTGAGAACGATCCACGTGTATTGTAAGAAAATTGAAGTGAATGTGGTAGATTGAGGAAGTAAAAACGATACCAACACTGGTAGGAGAAAAGATTGAAAACGTGCTCGCAGATGAATGAATGATGCAGACATACGTTGCATTCTGTAGTAGAGCAGAATGAGAATCTAAACTTTCCCTTCCGCTTAAATTGGGATGCAGCATACATACACTTACAACTCCAGAAACGGAGTCACTTTCACGTGTAATCCGCGATTGGTTGGAGAAGAACCGCTACCGGCTGATTATTGAAGCCGCGATTCAGTGCACTTTTACCAGCTGACTGGCGTCTTTCTTCAGCGGCAAAAGCAGCAGGAGCCGCGATTGATGCGATTGAATGGGAATCCGCGGCTAAGCGCGGTTCGAGCATCAAACTCTCGGCCGCTTTTTCTCTGCTTCTTAAAGGGGGGCTACTCCGATGCTCCGGTGACAAGGTTTTATGGGGAACATTTAGAAGCTGTAGAATCACACATACCATTGGGAGATTTAACTTTTCGTACTTAACGCCTCTCCATTGCTTCCATAGTTCTGAAAAACATACCTTTTTGAGAGAAAATGAGAACGACCCACGTGTATCGTAAGAAAATTGAAATGAATATGTTAGATTGAGGAAGTAAAAAAGATACCAACACTGGTAGGAGAAAAGAATGAAAACGTGCTCGCAGATAAATGAATGATGCAGACATACGTTGCATTCAGTAGCAGTGCAGAATGAGAATCAAAACTTTCCCTCCTATTGACATTGGGATCCAGCACACATTCTCTTACAACTCCTGTAACGGAGTCACTTTCACGTGTTAGACGCGATTGGATGAAATTTGACCGTAACCGCCTAATTATTGATGCCGCTATTCAGTGCACGTCTGTCGTTTTATTGGCGTCTTTCTTCAGCGGCAAAAGCAGCAGTAGCCGCGATTGATGCGATTCGAGCCTGATAAGCAGTTCTTCTCGTTTCAAATAGAAAGCTCGCAGCCGTTTTGCTCTGCTTTTTAAAGAAGGCTTTTGCAATGCTCCGATGACAGTGTTTTTGGGGAACATTTCGAAGCGGTTGAATCACACAATGCATTTGGTAGAAAAAACAGCTTGACGTATTCAACGCTACTATTTGACTTCTTTAGCTCTGAATATCATACCGTTCCAAATGAACATCGGAATGATCCGTTTCTTCGACATCAAAACTGGTGTGTCGGTATTATCTAGAGGTACTAAAAAGGAGAAGAACACCGCTCAGAGAAAAAGAATGAAAACGTGCTCGCCGATGAATGAATGATGCAGACCTACGTTGTATACAGTTGCAGAGCAGAATGAGAATCCAAACTTACCCTCCCATTAATATTAGGATTCAGCTTCCATTCACTTCCAACTCCTGAAACGGAGTCACTTTCACATGGAAACCGCGATTTGCTTGATTAGGACCTCTGCCGGCTGATTCTTGAAGCCGCTATTCATTGCACGGCACCTTGATGACGCTCGTCTTTCTTCAGCGGCAAAAGCCGCAGGAGCCGCGATTGATGCCATAGAATCGGAATTCGCAGATCAGCGCCATTCGAACAGAAAGCTCGCTGCTGGTGTGATCTACTTGGTAAAGGGGGCTTTTGCGATGCTCTGATTATAGGGTTTCTTGCTGAACATTTCGAAGTAGTGGAATCACACCTGATTTGTCTAGAGGAGAAATGACACCTAAGACTATTGCTAACCCGAAACCTAATCCAAGCTCCAACCTTTACCCTATCCACAATCTTTGCCCTAACTCACAACCTAAACCTCAACCTCAACCTAAGCATAACCCTAAGCCTTACTTGAAATGCTAAACCTAACCCTAACCCTAACCTCAAACCTACCACTAACCCTAGTCCCAACCAAAACCACAACTCTAATCCTAAACCTAAAGCTAACTCTAAATCTAAAGCTAAGCCTAATACTTACCCTTGACCCAAATCATCTCCATAAGAATCACTGTAGCTATTACCCGAATCCTAACTCTACCTTCAAGCTATCCCTAACTCTGATCCTAATCACAAGCCCAAATTGAAGCCCAACCCTAAACCTGGAACAAAGCATCAAATTGCCACAACCCTCACCTAACTCGAAACCAAAACCAAAACCTAGCCCTAAAGCTAACCCCAAGCCCAATCCAAACCCCAAACCTACTCCTATTCCTAAACCTTATCTTAACCCTAAACCAAACCCAAGGCCCTCCCCTTCTCTCAGCCTAACACTCAAACTAACCTAAACCCGAAACTAACCCTACATTTATCCTAATCTTATCCATATTCTAAGGCCTAACCCTACTCTGACCAGAAAGCTCATGTTGTCTAAAATCTACCCCTTACCTAAAACCTAAATCGACAAAAAAACCTAACCCGAAACCTCAACCTAACTCTTCTCCTAACTAGAACACCAGCACTTCACCTTACCCTAACTGGAAACCTAGGACTAAATCCTTACCTTGTCCAGAACCCTATTCCTAACCCAAACCAGAATTCTAACCTCTACCCTAACCAAAACCCTTCCCCTAAACCTAAACCTAATGCTACCCTCAACCAAACCCTAGCCCTAAATCCTACCCTAAAACCAACACCACGTTTAAGCTCAAACCTCAAGCCTCAAAGAAAGCATCAGATTACCGCAGATCTCACCTAACACTAACCCCAATCCAATCCCTACTACTAACCCCAAACCCAATCCAAACACCAAAACTATTCCTATTCCTAAACCTAACACTAAGCCAGAACCAAACCCAAGGCCTACCCCTTCTCTCAGCCTGACACTCAAACTAACCTAGACCTGAACGCAACGCTAGATCAAATACTAAAACTCACCCTTAGCCAAGGCCCTTTTAGGACCCTTCCCTGGTCCTAAAACTAAAGAGAACCCTACCCCTTCCACTAAACCTTCATCTACATCCCTAACCCTTACCCTAAACCTAAATCTACACCAAAACCTAACCCTAACCCTCACATGTCTTCTAACTGTAAAACTAACGCTTCACCTAACCCGAACTGAAACCCCAGGACTAAACCTTACCTAACACCTAGCTATATTCCTAACCCTATCCTGAAACCTAACGTTAACCCTAACCCTAAAAACAACTTGGAACCAAACCCTAACCCTAACCTAACCCTTATCAGAACCCTAAATCTAATCCTAACCGTTACCTCAATTGAACTCCAATTCTTCCTGAAATCTAAATGGGACCTTAAAACCAACCCCAGATGGAAGCCCAACCCTAAACCTAACACAAAGCATTAGATTACCACAGCCATCACCTAACTCTAACCCCAGCCTTAACGCTAATACTATCCCAAACACTATTCCAATTCCTAAACCCAACACAAACCCAAAAACACAAAGCCTACAATTCTCACAGCCTAACACTGAAAGGAAACCTAAATCTTACCCTAACTCTAAAACTAATCCCAAGCATGACCACAATTTCAACTCTAAATCTACCTTCAAACTAAAGCTGACCCTAACACCAACCTCAAGTAAAAGCCCAACCCTAAGCCTAACACAAAGCATTAGATTACCACAACGCTCACCTAACTTCTAACCCCCACCCTAACACTAATACTAAAGCAATCAGATTCCAAATACTAACCCAATTCCTATTCTGAAACCCAAAACTATTCCAAAAACAAACCCAAGGCCTAACCTTTCTCTCACCCTAACAATCAAAGAAAACCTATTCCTAAACCTAATCCTAAATCTAGTCCTAACCCTAACCCTCACCCTTAATCTAACCCCAACCCCCACCCAGAAGCTAACACTTAGCATTGTACAATACCTAAACGTACCCCTAATCCTTAACACTAAACCTAAAAGGAACCTGAAACATAGTGCTAAATCCGAACCCTAACCCTGAAGACTAACGCTAACAATGAACCAATTCCTATACCTTTTCCTTCCTCCAAATTGATTCCTAGCACTAACCCTAACCCTACATTAACCCTATCCTAACCCTAACCCTAACCCTAGCCCTAAACTACATTAACCCTAACCCTAACCCTAACCCTAGCCCTAACCTAACTCTAACACTAACCCTAACCCTAAAACTAACCCTAACCCTAACCCTAACCCTAACCCTAACCCTAACCCTAACCCTAACCCTACCATACCCTAACCCTAACCTACCCTAACACTAACCCTAACCCTAACCCTAAACCTAAAACTAACCCTAACCCTAACCCTAATTCCTAACCCTTACCTTAACTGTATCACAATCCCTATCCTAATTCTTACCCTAACCCTAACCCTTACCTAACCCTAATCCTAACCCTAACCCTAACTCTAACCTTAACCCTAACCCTAACCCTAACCTAACCCTAACCCTAATCCTAACCCTAACCCTAACTCTAATTCCTAACCCTTACCTTAACTGTATCACAATCCCTATCCTAATTCTTACCCTAACCCTAAACCCTACCTAAGCCTAACCCTAACCCTAACCCTAACCCTAACTCTCACCTTAACCCTAACCCTAACCCTACCCTAACCCTAACCCTAACCCTAACCCTAACCCTAACCCTAACCCTAACCCTAACACTAACCCTACCCTAACCCTAACCCTAACCCTACCCTAACCCTAACCCTAACCCTAACCCTAACCCTAACCCTAACCCTAACCCTAACCCTAACCCTAACACTAACCCTACCCTAACCCTAACCCTAACCCTAACCCTAACCCTAACCCTAACCCTTACCCTAACCCGAGCCTAACCCAAACCCTAACCCTAACCCTAACCCTAACCCTAACCCTAACCCTACCCCTAACCCTACTTTACCCTAACCCTAATCCTAACACTAACTCTAACTTTATTCCTTACCCTAACCCTAACCCTACCCTAACCCTAACCCTAACCCTAACCCTAACCCTAACCCTAACCCTAACACTAACACTAACCCTACCCTAACCCTAACCCTAACCCTAACCCTAACCCTAACCCTTACCCTCACCCTAGCCTAACCCAAACCCTAACCCTAACCCTACCCTAACCCTAACCCTAACCCTACCCTTAACCCTACTTTACCCTAACCCTAATCCTAACACTAACTCTAACTTTATTCCTTACCCTAACACTAATCCAATCCCGAACCCTAACCCTAATCCTAGCCCTTACTCTAACTTTATTCGTAACCCTACCCCTAATCCAAACAATAACCCTTACCCTAATCAAACCCTATCCCTATTCCTAACCCTTACCCTAACCATATCACAATCCCTATCCTAACTCTTACCGTAACCCAAACCCTAACCTAACCCTAACCCTAACCCTATCCCTAACCCTTACCCTAACCCTAACCCTACCCTAACCTTAACTCTACCCTAACCGTATCCCTACCCTAACCCTAACCCTAATCCTAGCCCTTATTCTAACTTTATTCCTAACCCTACCCCTGATCCAAACACTAACCCTAACCTTAATGTAACCCTAACCCTATTCCTAACCCTTACCCTTACTGTATCCCATTCCCTATCCTAACTCTTACCATAACCCTAACCCTGATGCTAATGCTAACCCTAACCCTGAATCTAACCCTTACCCTAACCCTATCCCTTACCCAGAAGCTAACACTTAGCGTTGTACAATACCTAACCGTACCCTAACCCTATCCCTAAACCTAAAAGGAACCCAAACTCTAACCCTAAATCTGTCCCTGAGCCTAACCTTCAACCTTACCCTAACCTTAACCCTAACCCTGTTCCATTCTCTAAACATATCTGTAAGCATTACCTTCATCCTAACTCGAACTCTACCCTAACCCTATCCCTTTGACCCCAACACAAAACCCAGATTGAGCCTGACCCTAACCTAGGTAGCATCAAGTGTATGTAGGGTGAATTTGAGTTTTAGGGTCAAAGTTAAATTGTTAGTTTTAGGGTTAGGGTGAAGGATTGCTTTAGTTCTAGTATTAGGGTGTTTGGGGTTAGGGTTAGGGTAAGGATTTGGGGGTGGATTAGGTTTAGGGTCAGGTTTGGGGGAGTTTTGGGGTTAGGGTTAGATTTAGGATTAGGGTTAGCAAAAAAGTTGTTTTAGTTTTAGTTTAGGTTAGTGCTAGGATTAGGTTGAGTGTTCTTGTGAAGTTTAGGTTTAGGGTTAGGTTTAGGTTTAGATTGAGGTTTAGGGTAAGGAGTAGGGTTCATTTGACTTTTAGGGTCAGAGTAGAGTTAAGTCGTGTTAGGGTTAAGGTTAAGAACAGGATTCAGATTCCAATTAGGTTTTGGGTTCCTACTAGGGATAGGCCTCAAATTAGTGTTAAGGTTAGGGTTAGGGTTAGGTATAGGGAAAGGGTTAGTGTTAAGGCCAGGGCAAGTGTATGGTTGAGGGTAAAGATTGGATTTAGGGTTAGGTTTAGATGTAGGTTTGGTTTGATCGTTAGGGTGTGAGAACTCTCGGCCGCTTTGCTCTGCTTCTTAAAGGGGGCTATTCCGATGCTCCGGTGACAAGGTTTTCTGGGGAACCCTTAGAAGCGTTGGAATCACACACGCCTTTGGGAGAGGAACCAGCTTTCCGTACTTAACGCCTCTCCATTGCTTCCATAGTTCTGAAAATCATCCCTTTTTGAGAGAGAATGAGAAAGATCCGCGGGTATTGTAAGAAAATTGAAGTGAATGTGTTAGATTGAAGAAGTAAAAAGGATAACAGCACTGGTCAGAGAAAAGAATGAAAACGTGCTCGCAGATGATACGTTGCATTCAGTAGCAGAGCAGAATAAGAATCAAAACTTTCCTTCCCATTAACACTGGGATCCAGCACACATTCTCTTCCAACTCCAGAAACCGAGTCACTTTCACGTGTAAACCGCGAATTGTTGGAGAAGAACCGCTACCGGCTGATTTTTGAAAAGCCGCGATTCAGTGCACTGCTGCCGTCTGACTGGCGTCTTTCTTCAGCGGCAAAAGCAGCAGGAGCCGCGATTGATGCGATTCGAGCCTGAGACGCGGTTCTTCGCGGTTCGAACATTAACACGCTGCCGGTTTGCTTTGCTTGTTAAAAGTGGCTTTTGCAACGCTCCGCTGACAGTGTTTTTGGGGAACACTTAGAAGAGGTGGAATCAAACATACATTTGGAAGAAGAAACAGCTTGACGGACTTAACGCTACTATTTCACTTCCTTAGTTCTGAATACCATACCGTTCCAAAAGAGAATCGGTAAGGTACTTGTGTTCGACAAGTAAAACTTGTGTGACGGTATTAACTAGAGGAACTAAAAAAGAATAACAAGACTGGTCAGAGAAAAGAATGAAAACGTGCTCGTAGATGAATGAATGATGCAGACATACGTTGCATTCAGTAGTAGAGCAGAATGAGAATCAAAACTTTCCCTCTCACTAACACTGGGATCCAGCATCCATTCACTTGCAACACCAGAATTGGAGTCACTTTCAGGTTGAAACCGCGATTTGTTGGAATAGAAACGCTACCGGCTGATTACTGAAGACGCTATTCAGTGCACGTCTTTCAACTGACTGGCTTCTTTCTTCAGCGGCAAAAGCAGCAGGAGCCGCGATTGATGCGATTCGAACATGATTCACGGTTTTCCGCTTTTCGAACATTAGCTCGCTGCCGGTTTGCTATGTTTGTTAAAGGGAGCTTTTGCAATGCTCAGATGACAGTGTTTTTGGGGAACACTTAGAAGCGGTAGAATCACACATCCATTTGGTAGAGGAAACAGCTTGATGTACTTAACGCTCCTATTTTGCTTCCTTAACTCTGAATACCATACCGTGCCAAAAGAAAATGGGAATGATCAGCTTGGCAAGAAAAAGTTGTGTGACGGTATGAAGTAGAGGTACAAAAAAGGACAATAACACTGGTCAGAGAAAAGACTGAAATCGTGCTCGTAGATGAATGAATGATGCAGACATACGTTGCATTCAGTAGCAGAGCAGAATGAGAATCAAATCCTTCACTCCCACTAACATTGGGATCCAGCATCCATTCACTGAAACTCCTTCAAAGGGCTCACTTTCTCGGGTAAAACGCGATTTGTTGGAATATAACCTTCATCGGCGGATCATTGAATCCGCTCTTCAGTATACGGCGGCTGGCTGACTGGCGTCTTTCTTCAGCGGCAAAAGCAGCAGAAAGCCACGATTGATGCGATTCGAGCGGAATCGCGGTACAGCGCGGTTCGAACATGAGCATGCTGCCGATTTGCTATGTTTGCTAAAGGTGGCTTTTGCAATGCTCCGATATCAGTGTTTTTGTGGAACATTTAGAAGCGGTGGAATCACACAAACATTTGGTAGAAGAAAAAGCTTGAGGTACTTAACGCTACTATTTCGCATCCTTAACTCTGAATACCATACCGTTCCAAAAGAGAGTCGGAAAGATACTTGTGTTCGACAAGAAAAAGTTTTTTTCGTGTAATAACTCTAGGTACAAAAAAGAATAAGAGCACTGGTCAGAGAAAAGAATGAAAACGTGCTCGTAGATGAATGAACGATTCAGACATACGTTGCATTCAGTAGCAGAGCAGAATGAGAATCAAAACTTTCCTTCCCAGTAACAATGGGAACCAGCATACATTCACTTCCAACTCCTGAAACCGAGTCACTTTCACATGTAAAACGCGATTTGTTGGAATAGGACCGCTACCGGCTGATTTTTGAAAAGCCGCGATTCAGTGCACTGCTGCTGTCTGACTGGCGTCTTTCTTCAGCGGCAAAAGCAGCAGTAGCCGCGATTGATGCGATTCGAGCCTGAGACGCGGTTCTTCGCGGTTCGAACATTAACACGCTGCCGGTTTGCTTTGCTTGTTAAAAGTGGCTTTTGCAACGCTCCGCTGACAGTGTTTTTGGGGAACACTTAGAAGTGGTGAATCAAACATACATTTGGTAGAAGAAAAAGTTTAACGTACTTAACGCTGCTATTTGACTTTTTAGCTCTGAATACCATACCGTTCCAAAAGAAAAAGGGAATGAATTGTTTGTTTGGCAAAAAAAACTTGTGTGACGATATTAACCAGAAGTACTAAAAAGGTAACAAGACTGGTCAGAGAAAAGAATGAAAACGTGCTCGTAGATGAATGAACTATGCAGACATACAGTGCATTCAGTAGTAGAGCAGAATGAGAATCAAAACTTTCCCTCTCACTAACACTGGGATCCAGCATCCATTCACTTACAACACCAGAATTGGAGTCACTTTCAGGTTGAAACCGCGATTTGTTGGAATAGAAACGCTACCGGCTGATTACTGAAGACGCTATTCAGTGCACGTCTTTCAACTGACTGGCTTCTTTCTTCAGCGGCAAAAGCAGCAGGAGCCGCGATTGATGCGATTCGAACATGATTCACGGTTTTCCGCGGTTCGAACATTAGCTCGCTGCCGGTTTGCTATGTTTGTTAAAGGGAGCTTTTGCAATGCTCAGATGACAGTGTTTTTGGGGAACATATAGAAGCGGTGGAATCACACAATGCAATTAGTTGAAGAAACAGCTTTCCGTAATAAACTTTTCTATTTTGCTTCTTTATCTCTGAATACCATACTTTTGCAAAAGATAATCGAAGGATACTTGTGTTCGACAAGAAAAAGTTTTTCCATGTATTAACTAGAGGTACGAAAAAGAATAACAACACTGGTCAGAGTAAAGAATGAAAACGTGCTCGTAGATGAATGAACGATGCAGACATACGTTGCATTCTGTAGTAGAGCAGAATGAGAATCAAAACTTTCCTTCCCACTAACATTGGGATGCAGCATACATACAACTCCTGAAACGGAGTCACTTTCACGTGTAAACCGCGAATTGTTGGAGAAGAACCGCTACCGGCTGATTATTGATGCCGCGATTCAGTGCACTTTTACCGGCTGACTGGCGTCTTTCTTCAGCGGCAAAAGCAGCAGGAGCCGCGATTGATGCGAGTGAATCGGAATCCGCGGCTAGGCGCGGTTCGAGCATCAAATTCTCTGCCGCTTTTTCTCTGCTTCTAAAGGGATCTATTCAGATGCTCCGGTGACAAGGTTTTCTTTGGAACATTTAGAAGCCGTAGAATCACACACACCTTTGGGAGAGGAATTATCTTTCCGTACTTAACGTCACTCCATTGCTTCCATAGTTCTGAAAAACATACCTTTTTGAGAGAGAATGAGAAAGATCCGCCGGTATTGGATGAAAATTCAAGTGAGTGTATTAGATTAAGAAGGTAATAAGGATAACAGCACTGGTCAGAAAAAGAAGGAAAACGTGCTCGCAGATGAATGAACGATGCAGACATACGTTGCATTCAGTAGTAGAGCAGAATGAGAATCAAAACTTTCCCTCTCACTAACACTGGTATTCAGCTTACATTCACTTACAACTCCTGAAACGGAGTCACTTTCAAGTCGAAAACGCGATTTGTTGGAATTAGACAGCCAACGGCTAACTTTTGAAAAGCCGCGATTCAGTGCTCTGTTGCCGTCTGACTAGCGTCTTTCTTCAGCGGCAAAAGCAGCAGTAGCCGCGATTGATGCGATTCGAGCCTGATACGCGGTTCCGCGCTGTTTGAACATAAAGCTCGCTGCTGGTATGCTGTGCATGTTAAAGGTGGCTTAAGCAATGCTCTGATGACAGTGTTTTTGGGAAACATTAGAAGCTGTGGAATCACACAATGCATTTAGGAGAAGTAACAGCTTTCCGTAGTAAACGTTTCTCTTTTGCTTCTTTAACTCTTAATACCATACGGTTCCGAAGGAGAATCGTAGAGATTCTTGTGTTCGACAAGAGAAAGATTTTTCGTGTATTTCGTGATTTACTAAAAAGTATAACAAGATTGGTCAGAGAAAAGAATGCAAACGAGCTCATAGAAGAATGAACGATGCAGACATACGTTGCATTCTGTAACAGAGCAGAATGAGAATCAAATCTTACCCTCCCATTAACATTGGGATCCAGCATCCATTCACTTACAACTTCTGAAACGGAGTCACTTTCACGTGTAAACCACGAATTGTTGGAGAAGAACCGCTACCGGCTGATTATTGAAGCCGCGATTCAGTGCACTGCTGCCGCCTGACTGGCGTCTTTCTTCAGCGGCAAAAGCAGCAGTAGCCGCGATTGATGCGATTCGAGCTGAATTCAAAGTTCTTCGCGGTTCGAACATTAACTCGCTGCCGGTTTGCTATGTTTGTTTAAGGTGGCTTTAGAAATCTCCACTGGCAGTGCTTTTGGGGAACACTTAGAAGAGGTGAAATCAAATATACATTTGGTAGAAGAAGCAGCTTGACGTACTTAACGCTACTATTTGACTTTTTAGCTCTGAATACCATACCGTTCCAAAAGAAAAAGGGAATGAATTGTTTGTTTGGCAAGAAAAACTTGTGTAACGGTATTAACTTCTTGAACTAAAAAAGGTAACAAGACTGGTCAGAGAAAAGAATGAAAACGTGCTCGTAGATGAATGAACGATGCAGATATTCGTTGCGTTCTGTAGTAGAGCAGAATGAGAATCAAAACTTTCCCTTTCACTAACATTGGGATCAGGCATACATTCACTTACAACTCCTGATACGGAGTCACGCTCACGTGTAAACCGCGATTTGCTGGAGTAGGAACGCTACCGGCTGATTATTGAAAAGCCGCGATTCAGTGCACTTTTACCGGCTGACTGGCTTCTTTCTTCAGCGGCAAAAGTAGCAGGTGCCGCGATTGATGCGATTGAATCGGAATCCGCGGCTAAGCGCGGTTCGAGCATCAATCTCTCGGCCGCTTTGCTCTGCTTCTTAAAGGGGGCTATTCCGATGCTCCGGTGACAAGGTTTTATGGGGAGCATTTGGAAGCTGTAGAATCACACATACCATTGGGAGAATTAACTTTTCGTACTTAACGCCTCTCCATTGCTTCCATAGATCTGAAAAACATACCTTTTTGAGAGAAATTGAGAACGATCCACGTGTATTGTAAGAAAATTGAAGTGAATGTGGTAGATTGAGGAAGTAAAAACGATACCAACACTGGTAGGAGAAAAGATTGAAAACGTGCTCGCAGATGAATGAATGATGCAGACATACGTTGCATTCTGTAGTAGAGCAGAATGAGAATCTAAACTTTCCCTTCCGCTTAAATTGGGATGCAGCATACATACACTTACAACTCCAGAAACGGAGTCACTTTCACGTGTAATCCGCGATTGGTTGGAGAAGAACCGCTACCGGCTGATTATTGAAGCCGCGATTCAGTGCACTTTTACCAGCTGACTGGCGTCTTTCTTCAGCGGCAAAAGCAGCAGGAGCCGCGATTGATGCGATTGAATGGGAATCCGCGGCTAAGCGCGGTTCGAGCATCAAACTCTCGGCCGCTTTTTCTCTGCTTCTTAAAGGGGGCTACTCCGATGCTCCGGTGACAAGGTTTTATGGGGAACATTTAGAAGCTGTAGAATCACACATACCATTGGGAGATTTAACTTTTCGTACTTAACGCCTCTCCATTGCTTCCATAGTTCTGAAAAACATACCTTTTTGAGAGAAAATGAGAACGACCCACGTGTATCGTAAGAAAATTTAAGTGAATGTGTTAGATTGAGGAAGTAAAAAAGATACCAACACTGGTAGGAGAAAAGAATGAAAACGTGCTCGCAGATGAATGAATGATGCAGACATACGTTGCATTCAGTAGCAGTGCAGAATGAGAATCAAAACTTTCCCTCCTATTGACATTGGGATCCAGCACACATTCTCTTACAACTCCTGTAACGGAGTCACTTTCACGTGTTAGACGCGATTTGATGAAATTTGACCGTAACCGCCTAATTATTGATGCCGCTATTCAGTGCACGTCTGTCGTTTTATTGGCGTCTTTCTTCAGCGGCAAAAGCAGCAGTAGCCGCGATTGATGCGATTCGAGCCTGATAAGCAGTTCTTCTCGTTTCAAATAGAAAGCTCGCAGCCGTTTTGCTCTGCTTTTTAAAGAAGGCTTTTGCAATGCTCCGATGACAGTGTTTTTGGGGAACATTTCGAAGCGGTTGAATCACACAATGCATTTGGTAGAAAAAACAGCTTGACGTATTCAACGCTACTATTTGACTTCTTTAGCTCTGAATATCATACCGTTCCAAATGAACATCGGAATGATCCGTTTCTTCGACATCAAAACTGGTGTGTCGGTATTATCTAGAGGTACTAAAAAGGAGAAGAACACCGCTCAGAGAAAAAGAATGAAAACGTGCTCGCCGATGAATGAATGATGCAGACCTACGTTGTATACAGTTGCAGAGCAGAATGAGAATCCAAACTTACCCTCCCATTAATATTAGGATTCAGCTTCCATTCACTTCCAACTCCTGAAACGGAGTCACTTTCACATGGAAACCGCGATTTGCTTGATTAGGACCTCTGCCGGCTGATTCTTGAAGCCGCTATTCATTGCACGGCACCTTGATGACGCTCGTCTTTCTTCAGCGGCAAAAGCCGCAGGAGCCGCGATTGATGCCATAGAATCGGAATTCGCAGATCAGCGCCATTCGAACAGAAAGCTCGCTGCTGGTGTGATCTACTTGGTAAAGGGGGCTTTTGCGATGCTCTGATTATAGGGTTTCTTGCTGAACATTTCGAAGTAGTGGAATCACACCTGATTTGTCTAGAGGAGAAATGACACCTAAGACTATTGCTAACCCGAAACCTAATCCAAGCTCCAACCTTTACCCTATCCACAATCTTTGCCCTAACTCACAACCTAAACCTCAACCTCAACCTAAGCATAACCCTAAGCCTTACTTGAAATGCTAAACCTAACCCTAACCCTAACCTCAAACCTACCACTAACCCTAGTCCCAACCAAAACCACAACTCTAATCCTAAACCTAAAGCTAACTCTAAATCTAAAGCTAAGCCTAATACTTACCCTTGACCCAAATCGTCTCCATAAGAATCACTGTAGCTATTACCCGAATCCTAACTCTACCTTCAAGCTATCCCTAACTCTGATCCTAATCACAAGCCCAAATTGAAGCCCAACCCTAAACCTGGAACAAAGCATCAAATTGCCACAACCCTCACCTAACTCGAAACCAAAACCAAAACCTAGCCCTAAAGCTAACCCCAAGCCCAATCCAAACCCCAAACCTACTCCTATTCCTAAACCTTATCTTAACCCTAAACCAAACCCAAGGCCCTCCCCTTCTCTCAGCCTAACACTCAAACTAACCTAAACCCGAAACTAACCCTACATTTATCCTAATCTTATCCATATTCTAAGGCCTAACCCTACTCTGACCAGAAAGCTCATGTTGTCTAAAATCTACCCCTTACCTAAAACCTAAATCGACAAAAAAACCTAACCCGAAACCTCAACCTAACTCTTCTCCTAACTAGAACACCAGCACTTCACCTTACCCTAACTGGAAACCTAGGACTAAATCCTTACCTTGTCCAGAACCCTATTCCTAACCCAAACCAGAATTCTAACCTCTACCCTAACCAAAACCCTTCCCCTAAACCTAAACCTAATGCTACCCTCAACCAAACCCTAGCCCTAAATCCTACCCTAAAACCAACACCACGTTTAAGCTCAAACCTCAAGCCTCAAAGAAAGCATCAGATTACCGCAGATCTCACCTAACACTAACCCCAATCCAATCCCTACTACTAACCCCAAACCCAATCCAAACACCAAAACTATTCCTATTCCTAAACCTAACACTAAGCCAGAACCAAACCCAAGGCCTACCCCTTCTCTCAGCCTGACACTCAAACTAACCTAGACCTGAACGCAACGCTAGATCAAATACTAAAACTCACCCTTAGCCAAGGCCCTTTTAGGACCCTTCCCTGGTCCTAAAACTAAAGAGAACCCTACCCCTTCCACTAAACCTTCATCTACATCCCTAACCCTTACCCTAAACCTAAATCTACACCAAAACCTAACCCTAACCCTCACATGTCTTCTAACTGTAAAACTAACGCTTCACCTAACCCGAACTGAAACCCCAGGACTAAACCTTACCTAACACCTAGCTATATTCCTAACCCTATCCTGAAACCTAACGTTAACCCTAACCCTAAAAACAACTTGGAACCAAACCCTAACCCTAACCTAACCCTTATCAGAACCCTAAATCTAATCCTAACCGTTACCTCAATTGAACTCCAATTCTTCCTGAAATCTAAATGGGACCTTAAAACCAACCCCAGATGGAAGCCCAACCCTAAACCTAACACAAAGCATTAGATTACCACAGCCATCACCTAACTCTAACCCCAGCCTTAACGCTAATACTATCCCAAACACTATTCCAATTCCTAAACCCAACACAAACCCAAAAACACAAAGCCTACAATTCTCACAGCCTAACACTGAAAGGAAACCTAAATCTTACCCTAACTCTAAAACTAATCCCAAGCATGACCACAATTTCAACTCTAAATCTACCTTCAAACTAAAGCTGACCCTAACACCAACCTCAAGTAAAAGCCCAACCCTAAGCCTAACACAAAGCATTAGATTACCACAACGCTCACCTAACTTCTAACCCCCACCCTAACACTAATACTAAAGCAATCAGATTCCAAATACTAACCCAATTCCTATTCTGAAACCCAAAACTATTCCAAAAACAAACCCAAGGCCTAACCTTTCTCTCACCCTAACAATCAAAGAAAACCTATTCCTAAACCTAATCCTAAATCTAGTCCTAACCCTAACCCTCACCCTTAATCTAACCCCAACCCCCACCCAGAAGCTAACACTTAGCATTGTACAATACCTAAACGTACCCCTAATCCTTAACACTAAACCTAAAAGGAACCTGAAACATAGTGCTAAATCCGAACCCTAACCCTGAAGACTAACGCTAACAATGAACCAATTCCTATACCTTTTCCTTCCTCCAAATTGATTCCTAGCACTAACCCTAACCCTACATTAACCCTATCCTAACCCTAACCCTAACCCTAGCCCTAAACTACATTAACCCTAACCCTAACCCTAACCCTAGCCCTAACCTAACTCTAACACTAACCCTAACCCTAAAACTAACCCTAACCCTAACCCTAACCCTAACCCTAACCCTAACCCTAACCCTAACCCTACCATACCCTAACCCTAACCTACCCTAACACTAACCCTAACCCTAACCCTAAACCTAAAACTAACCCTAACCCTAACCCTAATTCCTAACCCTTACCTTAACTGTATCACAATCCCTATCCTAATTCTTACCCTAACCCTAACCCTTACCTAACCCTAATCCTAACCCTAACCCTAACTCTAACCTTAACCCTAACCCTAACCCTAACCTAACCCTAACCCTAATCCTAACCCTAACCCTAACTCTAATTCCTAACCCTTACCTTAACTGTATCACAATCCCTATCCTAATTCTTACCCTAACCCTAAACCCTACCTAAGCCTAACCCTAACCCTAACCCTAACCCTAACTCTCACCTTAACCCTAACCCTAACCCTACCCTAACCCTAACCCTAACCCTAACCCTAACCCTAACCCTAACCCTAACCCTAACACTAACCCTACCCTAACCCTAACCCTAACCCTACCCTAACCCTAACCCTAACCCTAACCCTAACCCTAACCCTAACCCTAACCCTAACCCTAACCCTAACACTAACCCTACCCTAACCCTAACCCTAACCCTAACCCTAACCCTAACCCTAACCCTTACCCTAACCCGAGCCTAACCCAAACCCTAACCCTAACCCTAACCCTAACCCTAACCCTAACCCTAACCCTACCCCTAACCCTACTTTACCCTAACCCTAATCCTAACACTAACTCTAACTTTATTCCTTACCCTAACCCTAACCCTACCCTAACCCTAACCCTAACCCTAACCCTAACCCTAACCCTAACACTAACACTAACCCTACCCTAACCCTAACCCTAACCCTAACCCTAACCCTAACCCTTACCCTCACCCTAGCCTAACCCAAACCCTAACCCTAACCCTACCCTAACCCTAACCCTAACCCTACCCTTAACCCTACTTTACCCTAACCCTAATCCTAACACTAACTCTAACTTTATTCCTTACCCTAACACTAATCCAATCCCGAACCCTAACCCTAATCCTAGCCCTTACTCTAACTTTATTCGTAACCCTACCCCTAATCCAAACAATAACCCTTACCCTAATCAAACCCTATCCCTATTCCTAACCCTTACCCTAACCATATCACAATCCCTATCCTAACTCTTACCGTAACCCAAACCCTAACCTAACCCTAACCCTAACCCTATCCCTAACCCTTACCCTAACCCTAACCCTACCCTAACCTTAACTCTACCCTAACCGTATCCCTACCCTAACCCTAACCCTAATCCTAGCCCTTATTCTAACTTTATTCCTAACCCTACCCCTGATCCAAACACTAACCCTAACCTTAATGTAACCCTAACCCTATTCCTAACCCTTACCCTTACTGTATCCCATTCCCTATCCTAACTCTTACCATAACCCTAACCCTGATGCTAATGCTAACCCTAACCCTGAATCTAACCCTTACCCTAACCCTATCCCTTACCCAGAAGCTAACACTTAGCGTTGTACAATACCTAACCGTACCCTAACCCTATCCCTAAACCTAAAAGGAACCCAAACTCTAACCCTAAATCTGTCCCTGAGCCTAACCTTCAACCTTACCCTAACCTTAACCCTAACCCTGTTCCATTCTCTAAACATATCTGTAAGCATTACCTTCATCCTAACTCGAACTCTACCCTAACCCTATCCCTTTGACCCCAACACAAAACCCAGATTGAGCCTGACCCTAACCTAGGTAGCATCAAGTGTATGTAGGGTGAATTTGAGTTTTAGGGTCAAAGTTAAATTGTTAGTTTTAGGGTTAGGGTGAAGGATTGCTTTAGTTCTAGTATTAGGGTGTTTGGGGTTAGGGTTAGGGTAAGGATTTGGGGGTGGATTAGGTTTAGGGTCAGGTTTGGGGGAGTTTTGGGGTTAGGGTTAGATTTAGGATTAGGGTTAGCAAAAAAGTTGTTTTAGTTTTAGTTTAGGTTAGTGCTAGGATTAGGTTGAGTGTTCTTGTGAAGTTTAGGTTTAGGGTTAGGTTTAGGTTTAGATTGAGGTTTAGGGTAAGGAGTAGGGTTCATTTGACTTTTAGGGTCAGAGTAGAGTTAAGTCGTGTTAGGGTTAAGGTTAAGAACAGGATTCAGATTCCAATTAGGTTTTGGGTTCCTACTAGGGATAGGCCTCAAATTAGTGTTAAGGTTAGGGTTAGGGTTAGGTATAGGGAAAGGGTTAGTGTTAAGGCCAGGGCAAGTGTATGGTTGAGGGTAAAGATTGGATTTAGGGTTAGGTTTAGATGTAGGTTTGGTTTGATCGTTAGGGTGTGAGAACTCTCGGCCGCTTTGCTCTGCTTCTTAAAGGGGGCTATTCCGATGCTCCGGTGACAAGGTTTTCTGGGGAACCCTTAGAAGCGTTGGAATCACACACGCCTTTGGGAGAGGAACCAGCTTTCCGTACTTAACGCCTCTCCATTGCTTCCATAGTTCTGAAAATCATCCCTTTTTGAGAGAGAATGAGAAAGATCCGCGGGTATTGTAAGAAAATTGAAGTGAATGTGTTAGATTGAAGAAGTAAAAAGGATAACAGCACTGGTCAGAGAAAAGAATGAAAACGTGCTCGCAGATGATACGTTGCATTCAGTAGCAGAGCAGAATAAGAATCAAAACTTTCCTTCCCATTAACACTGGGATCCAGCACACATTCTCTTCCAACTCCAGAAACCGAGTCACTTTCACGTGTAAACCGCGAATTGTTGGAGAAGAACCGCTACCGGCTGATTTTTGAAAAGCCGCGATTCAGTGCACTGCTGCCGTCTGACTGGCGTCTTTCTTCAGCGGCAAAAGCAGCAGGAGCCGCGATTGATGCGATTCGAGCCTGAGACGCGGTTCTTCGCGGTTCGAACATTAACACGCTGCCGGTTTGCTTTGCTTGTTAAAAGTGGCTTTTGCAACGCTCCGCTGACAGTGTTTTTGGGGAACACTTAGAAGAGGTGGAATCAAACATACATTTGGAAGAAGAAACAGCTTGACGGACTTAACGCTACTATTTCACTTCCTTAGTTCTGAATACCATACCGTTCCAAAAGAGAATCGGAAAGGTACTTGTGTTCGACAAGTAAAACTTGTGTGACGGTATTAACTAGAAGAACTAAAAAAGAATAACAAGACTGGTCAGAGAAAAGAATGAAAACGTGCTCGTAGATGAATGAATGATGCAGACATACGTTGCATTCAGTAGTAGAGCAGAATGAGAATCAAAACTTTCCCTCTCACTAACACTGGGATCCAGCATCCATTCACTTGCAACACCAGAATTGGAGTCACTTTCAGGTTGAAACCGCGATTTGTTGGAATAGAAACGCTACCGGCTGATTACTGAAGACGCTATTCAGTGCACGTCTTTCAACTGACTGGCTTCTTTCTTCAGCGGCAAAAGCAGCAGGAGCCGCGATTGATGCGATTCGAACATGATTCACGGTTTTCCGCTTTTCGAACATTAGCTCGCTGCCGGTTTGCTATGTTTGTTAAAGGGAGCTTTTGCAATGCTCAGATGACAGTGTTTTTGGGGAACACTTAGAAGCGGTAGAATCACACATCCATTTGGTAGAGGAAACAGCTTGATGTACTTAACGCTCCTATTTTGCTTCCTTAACTCTGAATACCATACCGTGCCAAAAGAAAATGGGAATGATCAGCTTGGCAAGAAAAACTTGTGTGACGGTATGAAGTAGAGGTACAAAAAAGGACAATAACACTGGTCAGAGAAAAGAATGAAATCGTGCTCGCAGATGAAGGAATGATGCAGACATACGTTGCATTCAGTAGCAGAGCAGAATGAGAATCAAATCCTTCACTCCCACTAACATTGGGATCCAGCATCCATTCACTGAAACTCCTTCAAAGGGCTCACTTTCTCGGGTAAAACGCGATTTGTTGGAATATAACCTTCATCGGCGGATCATTGAATCCGCTCTTCAGTATACGGCAGCTGGCTGACTGGCGTCTTTCTTCAGCGGCAAAAGCAGCAGTAAGCCACGATTGATGCGATTCGAGCGGAATCGCGGTACAGCGCGGTTCGAACATGAGCATGCTGCCGATTTGCTATGTTTGCTAAAGGTGGCTTTTGCAATGCTCCGATATCAGTGTTTTTGTGGAACATTTAGAAGCGGTGGAATCACACAAACATTTGGTAGAAGAAAAAGCTTGACGTACTTAACGCTACTATTTCGCATCCTTAACTCTGAATACCATACCGTTCCAAAAGAGAGTCGGAAAGATACTTGTGTTCGACAAGAAAAAGTTTTTTTCGTGTAATAACTCTAGGTACAAAAAAGAATAAGAGCACTGGTCAGAGAAAAGAATGAAAACGTGCTCGTAGATGAATGAACGATTCAGACATACGTTGCATTCAGTAACAGAGCAGAATGAGAATCAAAACTTTCCTTCCCAGTAACAATGGGAACCAGCACACATTCACTTCCAACTCCTGAAACCGAGTCACTTTCACATGTAAAACGCGATTTGTTGGAATAGGACCGCTACCGGCTGATTTTTGAAAAGCCGCGATTCAGTGCACTGCTGCTGTCTGACTGGCGTCTTTCTTCAGCGGCAAAAGCAGCAGGAGCCGCGATTGATGCGATTCGAGCATGAGACGCGGTTCTTCGCGGTTCGAACATTAACACGCTGCCGGTTTGCTTTGCTTGTTAAAAGTGGCTTTTGCAACGCTCCGCTGACAGTGTTTTTGGGGAACACTTAGAAGTGGTGAATCAAACATACATTTGGTAGAAGAAAAAGTTTAACGTACTTAACGCTGCTATTTGACTTTTTAGCTCTGAATACCATACCGTTCCAAAAGAAAAAGGGAATGAATTGTTTGTTTGGCAAAAAAAACTTGTGTGACGATATTAACCAGAAGTACTAAAAAGGTAACAAGACTGGTCAGAGAAAAGAATGAAAACGTGCTCGTAGATGAATGAACTATGCAGACATACAGTGCATTCAGTAGTAGAGCAGAATGAGAATCAAAACTTTCCCTCTCACTAACACTGGGATCCAGCATCCATTCACTTACAACACCAGAATTGGAGTCACTTTCAGGTTGAAACCGCGATTTGTTGGAATAGAAACGCTACCGGCTGATTACTGAAGACGCTATTCAGTGCACGTCTTTCAACTGACTGGCTTCTTTCTTCAGCGGCAAAAGCAGCAGGAGCCGCGATTGATGCGATTCGAACATGATTCACGGTTTTCCGCGGTTCGAACATTAGCTCGCTGCCGGTTTGCTATGTTTGTTAAAGGGAGCTTTTGCAATGCTCAGATGACAGTGTTTTTGGGGAACATATAGAAGCGGTGGAATCACACAATGCAATTAGTTGAAGAAACAGCTTTCCGTAATAAACTTTTCTATTTTGCTTCTTTATCTCTGAATACCATACTTTTGCAAAAGATAATCGAAGGATACTTGTGTTCGACAAGAAAAAGTTTTTCCATGTATTAACTAGAGGTACGAAAAAGAATAACAACACTGGTCAGAGTAAAGAATGAAAACGTGCTCGTAGATGAATGAACGATGCAGACATACGTTGCATTCTGTAGTAGAGCAGAATGAGAATCAAAACTTTCCTTCCCACTAACATTGGGATGCAGCATACATACAACTCCTGAAACGGAGTCACTTTCACGTGTAAACCGCGAATTGTTGGAGAAGAACCGCTACCGGCTGATTATTGATGCCGCGATTCAGTGCACTTTTACCGGCTGACTGGCGTCTTTCTTCAGCGGCAAAAGCAGCAGGAGCCGCGATTGATGCGAGTGAATCGGAATCCGCGGCTAGGCGCGGTTCGAGCATCAAATTCTCTGCCGCTTTTTCCCTGCTTCTAAAGGGTCAGATTCAGATGCTCCGGTGACAAGGTTTTCTTTGGAACATTTAGAAGCCGTAGAATCACACACACCTTTGGGAGAGGAATTATCTTTCCGTACTTAACGTCACTCCATTGCTTCCATAGTTCTGAAAAACATCCCTTTTTGAGAGAGAATGAGAAAGATCCGCCGGTATTGTAAGAAAATTCAAGTGAGTGTATTAGATTAAGAAGGTAATAAGGATAACAGCACTGGTCAGAAAAAGAAGGAAAACGTGCTCGCAGATGAATGAACGATGCAGACATACGTTGCATTCAGTAGTAGAGCAGAATGAGAATCAAAACTTTCCCTCTCACTAACACTGGTATTCAGCTTACATTCACTTACAACTCCTGAAACGGAGTCACTTTCAAGTCGAAAACGCGATTTGTTGGAATTAGACAGCCAACGGCTAACTTTTGAAAAGCCGCGATTCAGTGCTCTGTTGCCGTCTGACTAGCGTCTTTCTTCAGCGGCAAAAGCAGCAGTAGCCGCGATTGATGCGATTCGAGCCTGATACGCGGTTCCGCGCTGTTTGAACATAAAGCTCGCTGCTGGTATGCTGTGCATGTTAAAGGTGGCTTAAGCAATGCTCTGATGACAGTGTTTTTGGGAAACATTAGAAGCTGTGGAATCACACAATGCATTTAGGAGAAGTAACAGCTTTCCGTAGTAAACGTTTCTCTTTTGCTTCTTTAACTCTTAATACCATACGGTTCCGAAGGAGAATCGTAGAGATTCTTGTGTTCGACAAGAGAAAGATTTTTCGTGTATTTCGTGATTTACTAAAAAGTATAACAAGATTGGTCAGAGAAAAGAATGCAAACGAGCTCATAGAAGAATGAACGATGCAGACATACGTTGCATTCTGTAACAGAGCAGAATGAGAATCAAATCTTACCCTCCCATTAACATTGGGATCCAGCATCCATTCACTTACAACTTCTGAAACGGAGTCACTTTCACGTGTAAACCGCGAATTGTTGGAGAAGAACCGCTACCGGCTGATTATTGAAGCCGCGATTCAGTGCACTGCTGCCGCCTGACTGGCGTCTTTCTTCAGCGGCAAAAGCAGCAGTAGCCGCGATTGATGCGATTCGAGCTGAATTCAAAGTTCTTCGCGGTTCGAACATTAACTCGCTGCCGGTTTGCTATGTTTGTTTAAGGTGGCTTTAGAAATCTCCACTGGCAGTGCTTTTGGGGAACACTTAGAAGAGGTGAAATCAAATATACATTTGGTAGAAGAAGCAGCTTGACGTAATTAACGCTACTATTTGACTTTTTAGCTCTGAATACCATACCGTTCCAAAAGAAAAAGGGAATGAATTGTTTGTTTGGCAAGAAAAGCTTGTGTGACGATATTAACTAGAGGTAATAATAAGATAACAAGACTGCTCAGAGAAAGGAATGAAAACGTGCTCGTAGATGAATGAATGATGCAGACGTACGTTGCATTACGTAGCAGAGCAGAATGAGAATAGTAATTTTTCCTCTCACTGACATTGGAATCCATCATCCATTCACTTACAACACCAGAATTGGAGTCACTTTCAGGTTGAAACCGCGATTTGTTGGAATAGAACCGCTACCGGCTGATTATTGAAAAGCCGCGATTCAGTGCACTTTTACCAGCTGACTGGCTTCTTTCTTCAGCGGCAAAAGCAGCAGGAGCCGCGATTGATGCGATTGAATGGGAATCCGCGGCTAAGCGCGGTTCGAGCATCAAATCTCGGCCGCTTTTTCTCTGCTTCTTAAAGGGGGCTACTCCGATGCTCCGGTGACAAGGTTTTATGGGGAACATTTAGAAGCTGTAGAATCACACATACCATTGGGAGAATTAACTTTTCGTACTTAACGCCTCTCCATTGCTTCCATAGTTCTGAAAAACATACCTTTTTGAGAGAAAATGAGAACGACCCACGTGTATCGTAAGAAAATTGAAGTGAATGTGTTAGATTGAGGAAGTAAAAAAGATACCAACACTGGTAGGAGAAAAGAATGAAAACGTGCTCGCAGATGAATGAATGATGCAGACATACGTTGCATTCAGTAGCAGTGCAGAATGAGAATCAAAACTTTCCCTCCTATTGACATTGGGATCCAGCACACATTCTCTTACAACTCCAGAAACGGAGTCACTTTCACGTGTTAGACGCGATTTGATGAAATTTGACCGTAACCGCCTAATTATTGATGCCGCTATTCAGTGCACGTCTGTCGTTTTATTGGCGTCTTTCTTCAGCGGCAAAAGCAGCAGTAGCCGCGATTGATGCGATTCGAGCCTGATACGTGGTTCTTTGCGTTTCAACTAGAAAGCTCGCAGCCGTTTTGCTCTGCTTTTTAAAGAAGGCTTTTGCAATGCTCCGATGACAGTGTTTTTGGGAACATTTCGAAGCGGTTGAATCACACAATGCATTTGGTAGAAAAAACAGCTTGACGTATTCAACGCTACTATTTGACTTCTTTAGCTCTGAATATCATACCGTTCCAAATGAACATCGGAATGATCCGTTTCTTCGACATCAAAACTGGTGTGTCGGTATTATCTAGAGGTACTAAAAAGGATAAGAACACCGCTCAGAGAAAAAGAATGAAAACGTGCTCGCCGATGAATGAATGATGCAGACCTACGTTGTATACAGTTGCAGAGCAGAATGAGAATCCAAACTTACCCTCCCATTAATATTAGGATTCAGCTTCCATTCACTTCCAACTCCTGAAACGGAGTCACTTTCACATGGAAACCGCGTAGGCGGTGATCGCGGAAATTCTCCGCCCTCAGGGGTTGTCAATAGCAACTAGATAAGGAACTAGTGCCTTTTGTAGCCTTATAAGGAAATAATGTTTGTATAGCCAATAGCATTCGAACAAGTAGCGAAAGATAGGGGCGTAGACGAAGCTGTAGTAGACTATATAAGTTGCTGCCACGTACAAATAAACGCCATTTTACCACCCACCACATTGGTGTGCACCGAGGTAAATGGACAGACCGATGGGTCCCTAACTTAGCGAACACCTGAATGAAGCCGAAGGCGGGTCCGGAAGGCTTCATTTGGTGACCCCGACGTGATAGTTAGGGAATAGTGGTCGGCCACAGGCGGCGTGGCGGTCCTGCTCTCATCCGTCTCCCTTGGGGAAGGAGGCGATGACCCTGTGAAAGAGGGGGCTGCGGCTTAGGAGAGCAGAAGCTGGGGGCGCGTCGGAGGTGCTCTAACGGCCGTAGAGCGTTTGACCTGCCGAGGACCCAGGACGTTGAGGACACTACCAGAAGAGGAGCCTGGTGGTGGCTGCCGCGGGACAGAGGACGTCCGGCGAAGAAACATGGAAGCCGTCATAAAGGTGATATCGT
This sequence comes from Callipepla californica brunnescens, assembly GCA_023055505.1. Taxonomy (NCBI): domain Eukaryota; kingdom Metazoa; phylum Chordata; class Aves; order Galliformes; family Odontophoridae; genus Callipepla; species Callipepla californica. Next base: position 743,940 of record JALIRH010000136.1, on the reverse strand, counting down.
CCGCGTGTAAGACCTATTGCGGGAAGACCTCTCCTTCTAAGAAGGAGATCGGGTCTTTATTGTCCCTCTTGCAGAAAGAGGGCCTGTTAACGTCCCCCTCAGATCTGTATTCCCCAGGAACCTGGGATTCCGTCACAGTATCGCTCTCTCAGCGGGCGATGGGGCTCGGAAAGTCTGGGGAGTTAAAAACTTGGGGATTGGTTTTGGGGGCGTTGAAAGCCGCGCAGGAGGAGCACAGTACATCGGAGCAGGCAAAATTTTGGTTGGGTTTGGGGGGAGGCGCGGCTTCTTCCGTTTGCTCTACAGGAGAGGAAACCGGAGGAGAATCCACCCTGACCTCGGAGGGAAGAGAAAGGTCGGCTGTGCAGCAAGAATCGAAGATGGCGCCGATGGCGCCCGAACAGACTACGGGAGGGGCGACCGCACCTAAATCGACCGTTGGAACATCCTGTTACTGTTGCAGGGCAGATAACGGCTGTTATTGCGCCACCTCTGCCCCCTCAGCCCCCCCTCCATATGTGGGGAGTGGCTTGTATCCTTCTTTGAAGGGGTTGGGAGGGGCGGAGGGGGAGGATGCGGTCGTGTTATCAGAGGGGCGGGACAGTGTGCCCCGAGGGGCGGAACAAAAGGTGGAGCTAAGGCACTCAAGTCCGGCCCCTGGGCCAGCCTTGACTGATTGGGCAAGAATTAGGGAGGAGCTTACAACGGTGTCCCCATCCGTGGTGGCAATGCCCGTAGTGGTTAAGACAGAGGGACCGGCTTGGACTCCTCTAGAGCCAAAGTTAATAACGCGATTAGCCGACACAGTCAGGACTAAAGGTTTACGGTCTCCGGTTACCATTACAGAGGTGGAAGCTCTTATGTCTTCCCCGCTGTTGCCACATGATGTCACAAATCTCATGAGAGTTATATTAGATCCCGCCCAGTACGCTTTGTGGATGGATGCTTGGGACGTTCAGCTGCAGACAGTAGTAGCAGCGGCGACCCGAGATCCCAGACATCCTGCGAATGGTCAGGGACGAGGGGAGCGAACCAACTTAGATCGCTTGAAGGGCAAGGCAGATGGAATGATTGGGAACCCGGAGGGCCAAGCGGCTCTCTTGAGGCCGGGGGAATTGGTTGCTGTTACAGCCTCAGCCCTCCAGGCGTTCAGGGAAGTTGCCCGATTGGCGGAACCTACGGTTCCCTGGGCAAACATTACGCAGGGGCCATCTGAACCCTTTGTGGATTTCGCCAACCGCTTGATAAAGGCGGTCGAAGGGTCGGACCTCCCGCCAGATGCGCGAAACCCGGTGATTATTGACTGTTTTAGACAGAAATCGCACCCAGACGTCCAACAGCTTATACGAGCGGCGCCGTCCACTCTAATGACGCCGGGAGAGATAATTAAGTATGTTTTGGATAGGCAGAAGGTTGCTCCACTCTCGGACCAGGGAATAGCGATGGCCATGTCGTCGGCCATACAACCTTTGGTTATGGCAGTAATCAACAAAGATAGAGATGGTCAAGTTGGGCCTGGTAGTCAGACCCGGGGATCCTGCTATTCTTGCGGGTCCCCGGGGCATTATCAGGCACAGTGTCCTAAAAGGAAAAGGCCGGAAGGTGTTCGTGAGCGATGCCAGTTATGTGATCGACAGGGGCATAGCGCCAAATATTGCCGGAAATATCGGAATGCTCGAAAGGAGCCCTCCCCTGAGACATGTTCCCCTCCAGCTCATCCAATTGCGTCGTTAGCGATGAGTATGGAGTGCAAAGATAGACCGTTGATTAAAGTTATGTTGTCTAATACTGGGAGTTACCCTGTAAAACAGCGTACCATTTACATTACCGCGCTATTAGATTCTGGAGCTGATGTTACTATTATCTCGAAGGAAGACTGGCCTGCCGATTGGCCGTTACAGGGAGCCGCTCAGGACACTAAGGTCTATGGAATAGGTGGAGGAGTCCCTATGCAGAAATCTCAGGATATGATAGAAGTTGTGGTAATCAATCGAGACGGATCTTTGGAGAGACCTCTGTTCTTATTCCCGGCGGTGGCTTCGGTTAAAGGAAACATTCTAGGCCGAGATTGTCTGCAGGGTTTGGGGCTTCGCTTAACAAATTTATAAAAGGGGCCACTGTTTTTACTGTAGCGCTACACCTGGCTATTCCATTGAAATGGAAGCCAGGCCACACTCCTGTGTGGATTGATCAGTGGCCCCTCCCCGAGATTAAAAGGGTAGCGCTATTAGATCTGGTTGACAAAGAATGGCGGCTTGGCCATATAGAACCTTCGCTTAGCAATTGGAATACCCCTATTTTTGTGATCCGGAAGGCATCCGGGTCCTATCGCTTGCTACATGACTTACGCGCTGTCAACGCTAAACTTATCACTTTTGGTGCTGTCCAGCAGGGGGCGCCGATCCTTTCTGCGCTTCCTCGCGGCTGGCCCTTGATGGTCTTGGACCTCAAAGATTGTTTCTTCTCTATTCCCCTGGCGGAACAGGACCGCGAGGCCTTTGCGTTCACTCTTCCCTCGGTCAATAATCAAGCTCCTGCACGCAGATTCCAATGGAGGGTGTTGCCTCAAGGCATGGCTTGTTCTCCCACTATTTGTCAGCTTGTGGTGGGGCGGGTGTTAGAACCGCTCCGAAGCAAATACCCCTCTTTCTGCATGTTGCACTACATGGATGATCTCTTGCTTGCGGCTCCTGACAGTGAGAAGTTGGATATGCTAGGACAGGAAGTTGTTGATGTATTAGAGGGGGCAGGCTTTACTATTTCACAGGACAAAATACAAAGAGAACCGGGTATAGAGTACCTCGGTTACCGACTAGGACATACATATGTCGCCCCCGTAGGTCTGCTAGCGGAACCAAAAATCTGCACTTTGTGGGATGTTCAGAAGCTGGTCGGATCTCTCCAATGGGTTAGATCGGCATTAGGAATCCCACCAAGGCTAATGAACCCTTTTTATGAACAACTGAAAGGATCAGACCCGAATGAGGAAAGAAGGTGGAACAGGGATATGAGATTGGCCTGGAACGAGATCCTGCAACTTAGTACCTCTGCAGCCTTGGAACGTTGGGACCCTGCTTTGCCTCTCGAGGGAGCAGTTTCTCGCTGTGAGAAAGGGGCAGCTGGAGTCCTAGGGCAAGGGCTGTTATTAAAGCGCCCAAGGCCATGTTTGTGGCTGTTTTCGACGCAACCCACCAGAGCATTCACTGCCTGGTTGGAGATACTTGCTCTTTTGATTACTAAGCTTCGTGCTTCAGCTATTAGAACTTTTGGTAAAGACATTGATTCCTTGCTCTTACCTGCATGCTTTGAGGAAAACACTCATCTTCAACTCCCAGAGCGAATTGTGTTGGCTCTCAATGGATTTGCAGGAAAGATAGAGATTTGTGATCCGTTGCCAGTCTTTGACCTTATGCGACCATTGTGCATCTCATTGAGAATTAGGGTCAGTGATAGCCCAGTGGAAGGGCGCACGGTGTTCACCGACGCTTCTTCCAGCACCCACAAAGGAGTAGCAGTCTGGAGGGAAGGTGCAGAATGGCAGGTCAAGGAGACTATGGATCCAGGAGTGAGCGTTCAACAATTGGAAGCTCGGGCTGTGGCCATGGCACTTCTTTTGTGGCCATCAACGCCCACTAATGTGGTTACAGATTCTGCGTTTGTCGCGAGAATGCTCCTCAAGATGGGGCAGGAAGGAGTGCCGTCCACGTCGGCTGCCTTCGTCTTAGAGGATGCATTAAGTCAGAGGACGGCTATGGCCGCAGTCCTTCATGTTCGTAGCCATTCTGATGTGCCAGGATTTTTTACGGAGGGTAACGCGGAGGCTGACACACGGGCTTCCATTTGTGCATACCCACTGAGGGAAGCTAGAGACCTCCATACAGCTTTCCACATTGGTCCTCGAGCTTTGGCTCGAGCGTGTAACATACCCCTGCAACAGGCAAGGGAGGTAACTCAAGCTTGCCCATACTGCAACTCGGCTCCTGCATTGGAAGCTGGGGTTAACCCCAGAGGTCTGGGGCCCCTACAGATATGGCAAACAGATTTTACCCTAGAGCCGCGCATGCCAGCGCGCTCTTGGTTAGCTGTTACTGTGGATACGGCTTCGTCGGTTGTTGTAGCGACCCAACACTCTCGTCCCACATCGACAGCGGCCCAACACCATTGGGCCACAACCATCGCCGCATTGGGGAAACCCAAGGCAATAAAGACAGATAATGGGTCGTGCTTCACCTCGAAATCCACTCGAGAGTGGTTGGCACGATGGGGAATAACACACACTACGGGAATCCCTGGAAACTCCCAAGGGCAGGCTATAATTGAGCGCGCTAATCGTCTCCTGAAAGATAAGATCCGTGTGCTTGCAGAGGGAGATGGCTTCATGAGGGGAATCCCACCGGCTAAACAGGGGGAAGTATTAGCCAAAGCGCTATATGCGTTGAATCATTTTGAGCGAGGTGAGAACATTAAGACCCCAATGCAGAAACATTGGAAACCAACCATCCTCACGGAGGGGCCACCTGTCAAAATACGCACAGAGACGGGTGAGTGGGAAAAGGGATGGAACGTCTTGGTCTGGGGTCGGGGTTATGCAGCGGTCAAGAAGGGGGAGTCGGATAAGATTATTTGGATTCCCTCTAGAAAGGTTAAGCCGGATATTCTTCGCGGAAATAATCTTTCTGGGAAAGATGAGGCGAGCTCTTCCTTTGCAGGCATTACTGATTGGAAAGAAGAGGAGGGGTTTGGACAAGAAACACCCAAAGAAGGTGAAGAAGCCCCAAGAGGCGGACAAGAAAGACCCGGAGAAGAGGCCTTTGCTGCCAACGAGAATTATCGAAATTACGATAGTTGCCTGCTGTTTGACTCTTTGTGGGGTTGTGGGAGTTGATGCGGACACGCATTTGTTAGAGCAGCCAGAAAACCTTTGGGTCACTTGGGCTAATCGCACAGGTCAGACAGATTTCTGTCTTTCTACGCAATCAGCCACTTCACCTTTTCAGACATGTTTAATTGGTATCCCATTAGGGGTCCGAGAACAAGATTTTATCGGGTATGTTTCAGATACTAAGTGCAATGATAGAGAACAAGACCTACTCCTTATGTCAAAGGGAATTACGGATGGTCTCAATGATAGTACTGCCCTGGGTTATCGGAAGGTAATTTGTCTACTAGCAAAATTGAATGTTTCCCTCTGGGAAGATCCCTCGGAATTGCAATTGTTAGGCTCTCAATCTCTTCCTAATATCACAGATAATGCCACCACCGTAGCCCCTACGGCAGGTGGCTGCATTGCGTTTGCCCCGGGGGGCCGTTCTCTCAACGGTTGGAGTAGAAAGAATATCCAGCAGTATTTCTTAAAGTTTCCGTGGTTGAACCCCTTTGTTACCAGAGAGAATAACTCCTCGAAGTCGTTTACAATAGTTGCAGCTGATAGACACACGCTCTTCTCGGGAGGGGGATATTGTGGTAGGTACCAACATAAATTTTGGAAATTGTACAATTGCACTGGCGGCATTTCCGGATCACGCAGTATATATACATGTCACTTTCAAGAGCACAACATTTCTTCATCAGTATATACCCCTCCTTGGGAAATGTGTACACGACAAGGGGGACTCTGGGTTAATGCCTCAATGAACTTCAATGTGAGTGGGAGACAATGCGTGTGCTCGGGCAGTAATATTGGCAATACCAGTGGATGTTGTGGAGGGAGTTATTCCTTTTTCCCAAGAGAAGTGAGAATCACCTTTGGTACCCCAAAAGCATTACCGCCCGGCATTTTCCTTGTCTGTGGAGATCGCGCATGGCAGGGAATCCCAAGACGCCCTATAGGGGGTCCTTGCTATTTAGGGAAGCTTACTATGCTAGCACCCAATCACACGGAAACCCTTAGAGTACTCACCAACATGGCTCGAGCGCGCGTGCGACGTAGACGCGGTCTAACACATTTGGACAGTACGTGTTCGGATGAAGTGCAGCTTTGGGGCGCCACGGCGAGGATTTTTGCATCTATTTTGGCCCCGGGAGTTGCAGCCGCGCAAGCTTTAAGGGAGATTGAAAGACTAGCTTGTTGGTCAGTTAAACAGGCCAACTTAACGACGTCACTTCTCAGCGACCTATTAACGGATGTCTCGAGCATCAGACATGCAGTTCTGCAAAACCGGGCAGCTATTGATTTCTTGCTTCTGGCTCACGGTCACGGTTGTGAGGATGTTGCGGGAATGTGTTGTTTCAATCTTAGTGACCACAGTGAATCCCTGCACAAGAAGTTGCAGCTCATGAAGGAGCACGTCAACAAAATCGGCGTGGAAGAAGACCCAATTGGAGATTGGCTGCGTGGACTGTTTGGAGGTATAGGGTCCTGGGGTGTGCATTTACTGAAGGGTTTGCTTTTGGGACTTATAATCATGTTGCTTTTGTTAGTATGTGTGCCTTGTTTCCTGCAACTCTTGTCAAGTTGCGCTCAGCGGATGATTGACCGTACAATCAATCACCGCATAGAGTACAGTAGAATGCAGAATAGCTTATAGATGCACATAAAATGCTTAGGAGTTGGGGTAATTGCGCTTCGGGATGTAACGGGGCAAGGCTTGTCGGAGAGGACAATAGCATGTATAGGCGTTATGCGGGGACTTCGGGATGTACGCGAGTAGGGTCCTCTCTGGATATAGAAGGGAGCTTTATGCATTGGGAGGGGGAAATGTAGGCGGTGATCGCGGAAATTCTCCGCCCTCAGGGGTTGTCAATAGCAACTAGATAAGGAACTAGTGCCTTTTGTAGCCTTATAAGGAAATAATGTTTGTATAGCCAATAGCATTCGAACAAGTAGCGAAAGATAGGGGCGTAGACGAAGCTGTAGTAGACTATATAAGTTGCTGCCACGTACAAATAAACGCCATTTTACCACCCACCACATTGGTGTGCACCGAGGTAAATGGACAGACCGATGGGTCCCTAACTTAGCGAACACCTGAATGAAGCCGAAGGCGGGTCCGGAAGGCTTCAGTTGGAATTAGACAGCCAACGGCTAACTTTTGAAAAGCCGCGATTCAGTGCTCTGTTGCCGTCTGACTAGCGTCTTTCTTCAGCGGCAAAAGCAGCAGTAGCCGCGATTGATGCGATTCGAGCCTGATACGCGGTTCCGCGCTGTTTGAACATAAAGCTCGCTGCTGGTATGCTGTGCATGTTAAAGGTGGCTTAAGCAATGCTCTGATGACAGTGTTTTTGGGAAACATTAGAAGCTGTGGAATCACACAATGCATTTAGGAGAAGTAACAGCTTTCCGTAGTAAACGTTTCTCTTTTGCTTCTTTAACTCTTAATACCATACGGTTCCGAAGGAGAATCGTAGAGATTCTTGTGTTCGACAAGAGAAAGATTTTTCGTGTATTTCGTGATTTACTAAAAAGTATAACAAGATTGGTCAGAGAAAAGAATGCAAACGAGCTCATAGAAGAATGAACGATGCAGACATACGTTGCATTCTGTAACAGAGCAGAATGAGAATCAAATCTTACCCTCCCATTAACATTGGGATCCAGCATCCATTCACTTACAACTTCTGAAACGGAGTCACTTTCACGTGTAAACCGCGAATTGTTGGAGAAGAACCGCTACCGGCTGATTATTGAAGCCGCGATTCAGTGCACTGCTGCCGCCTGACTGGCGTCTTTCTTCAGCGGCAAAAGCAGCAGTAGCCGCGATTGATGCGATTCGAGCTGAATTCAAAGTTCTTCGCGGTTCGAACATTAACTCGCTGCCGGTTTGCTATGTTTGTTTAAGGTGGCTTTAGAAATCTCCACTGGCAGTGCTTTTGGGGAACACTTAGAAGAGGTGAAATCAAATATACATTTGGTAGAAGAAGCAGCTTGACGTAATTAACGCTACTATTTGACTTTTTAGCTCTGAATACCATACCGTTCCAAAAGAAAAAGGGAATGAATTGTTTGTTTGGCAAGAAAAGCTTGTGTGACGATATTAACTAGAGGTAATAATAAGATAACAAGACTGCTCAGAGAAAGGAATGAAAACGTGCTCGTAGATGAATGAATGATGCAGACGTACGTTGCATTACGTAGCAGAGCAGAATGAGAATAGTAATTTTTCCTCTCACTGACATTGGAATCCATCATCCATTCACTTACAACACCAGAATTGGAGTCACTTTCAGGTTGAAACCGCGATTTGTTGGAATAGAACCGCTACCGGCTGATTATTGAAAAGCCGCGATTCAGTGCACTTTTACCAGCTGACTGGCTTCTTTCTTCAGCGGCAAAAGCAGCAGGAGCCGCGATTGATGCGATTGAATGGGAATCCGCGGCTAAGCGCGGTTCGAGCATCAAATCTCGGCCGCTTTTTCTCTGCTTCTTAAAGGGGGCTACTCCGATGCTCCGGTGACAAGGTTTTATGGGGAACATTTAGAAGCTGTAGAATCACACATACCATTGGGAGAATTAACTTTTCGTACTTAACGCCTCTCCATTGCTTCCATAGTTCTGAAAAACATACCTTTTTGAGAGAAAATGAGAACGACCCACGTGTATCGTAAGAAAATTGAAGTGAATGTGTTAGATTGAGGAAGTAAAAAAGATACCAACACTGGTAGGAGAAAAGAATGAAAACGTGCTCGCAGATGAATGAATGATGCAGACATACGTTGCATTCAGTAGCAGTGCAGAATGAGAATCAAAACTTTCCCTCCTATTGACATTGGGATCCAGCACACATTCTCTTACAACTCCAGAAACGGAGTCACTTTCACGTGTTAGACGCGATTTGATGAAATTTGACCGTAACCGCCTAATTATTGATGCCGCTATTCAGTGCACGTCTGTCGTTTTATTGGCGTCTTTCTTCAGCGGCAAAAGCAGCAGTAGCCGCGATTGATGCGATTCGAGCCTGATACGTGGTTCTTTGCGTTTCAACTAGAAAGCTCGCAGCCGTTTTGCTCTGCTTTTTAAAGAAGGCTTTTGCAATGCTCCGATGACAGTGTTTTTGGGAACATTTCGAAGCGGTTGAATCACACAATGCATTTGGTAGAAAAAACAGCTTGACGTATTCAACGCTACTATTTGACTTCTTTAGCTCTGAATATCATACCGTTCCAAATGAACATCGGAATGATCCGTTTCTTCGACATCAAAACTGGTGTGTCGGTATTATCTAGAGGTACTAAAAAGGATAAGAACACCGCTCAGAGAAAAAGAATGAAAACGTGCTCGCCGATGAATGAATGATGCAGACCTACGTTGTATACAGTTGCAGAGCAGAATGAGAATCCAAACTTACCCTCCCATTAATATTAGGATTCAGCTTCCATTCACTTCCAACTCCTGAAACGGAGTCACTTTCACATGGAAACCGCGATTTGCTTGATTAGGACCTCTGCCGGCTGATTCTTGAAGCCGCTATTCATTGCACGGCACCTTGATGACGCTCGTCTTTCTTCAGCGGCAAAAGCCGCAGGAGCCGCGATTGATGCCATAGAATCGGAATTCGCAGATCAGCGCCATTCGAAAAGAAAGCTCGCTGCTGGTGTGATCTACTTGGTAAAGGGGGCTTTTGCGGTGCTCTGATTATACGGTTTCTTGCTGAACATTTCGAAGCAGTGGAATCACACCTGATTTGTCTAGAGGAGAAATGACACCTAAGACTATTGCTAACCCGAAACCTAATCCAAGCTCCAACCTTTACCCTATCCACAATCTTTGCCCTAACTCACAACCTAAGCCTCAACCTCAACCTAACCAGAACCCTAAGCCTTACTTGAAATGCTAAACCTAACCCTAACCCTAACCTCAAACCTAGCACTAACCCTACTCCCAACCAAAACCACAACTCTAATCCTAAAACTAAAGCTAACTCTAAATCTAAAGCTAAGCCTAATACTTACCCTTGACCCAAATCGTCTCCATAAGAATCACTGTAGCTATTACCCGAATCCTAACTCTACCTTCAAGCTATCCCTAACTCTGATCCTAATCCAAAACCCAAATTGAAGCCCAACCCTAAAACTTGAACAAAGCATCAGATTACCACAACCCTCACCTAACTCGAAACCAAAACCAAAACATAGCCCTAAAGCTAACCCCAAATCCAATCCAAACCCCAAACCTACTCCTATTCCTAAACCTTATCTTAACCCTAAACCAAACCCAAACCCAAGGCCCTCCCCTTCTCTCAGCCTAACACTCAAACTAACCTAAACCCGAAACTAACCCTACATTTATCCTAATCTTATCCATATTCTAAGGCCTAACCCTACTCTGACCAGAAAGCTCATGTTGTCTAAAATCTACCCCTTACCTAAAACCTAAATCGACAAAAAAACCTAACCCGAAACCTCAACCTAACTCTTCTCCTAACTAGAACACCAGCACTTCACCTTACCCTAACTGGAAACCTAGGACTAAATCCTTACCTTGTCCAGAACCCTATTCCTAACCCAAACCAGAATTCTAACCTCTACCCTAACCAAAACCCTTCCCCTAAACCTAAACCTAATGCTACCCTCAACCAAACCCTAGCCCTAAATCCTACCCTAAAACCAACACCACGTTTAAGCTCAAACCTCAAGCCTCAAAGAAAGCATCAGATTACCGCAGATCTCACCTAACACTAACCCCAATCCAATCCCTACTACTAACCCCAAACCCAATCCAAACACCAAAACTATTCCTATTCCTAAACCTAACACTAAGCCAGAACCAAACCCAAGGCCTACCCCTTCTCTCAGCCTGACACTCAAACTAACCTAGACCTGAACGCAACGCTAAATCAAATACTAAAACTCACCCTTAGCCAAGGCCCTTTTAGGACCCTTCCCTGGTCCTAAAACTAAAGAGAACCCTACCCCTTCCACTAAACCTTCATCTACATCCCTAACCCTTACCCTAAACCTAAATCTACACCAAAACCTAACCCTAACCCTCACATGTCTTCTAACTGTAAAACTAACGCTTCACCTAACCCGAACTGAAACCCCAGGACTAAACCTTACCTAACACCTAGCTATATTCCTAACCCTATCCTGAAACCTAACGTTAACCCTAACCCTAAAAACAACTTGGAACCAAACCCTAACCCTAACCTAACCCTTATCAGAACCCTAAATCTAATCCTAACCGTTACCTCAATTGAACTCCAATTCTTCCTGAAATCTAAATGGGACCTTAAAACCAACCCCAGATTGAAGCCCAACCCTAAACCTAACACAAAGCATTAGATTACCACAGCCATCACCTAACTCTAACCCCAGCCTTAACGCTAATACTATCCCAAACACTATTCCAATTCCTAAACCCAACACAAACCCAAAAACACAAAGCCTACAATTCTCACAGCCTAACACTGAAAGGAAACCTAAATCTTACCCTAACTCTAAAACTAATCCAAAGCATGACCACAATTTCAACTCTAAATCTACCTTCAAACTAAAGCTGACC
>JALIRH010000136.1:705000-727500 GCA_023055505.1 Callipepla californica brunnescens | reverse complement strand
CCTACTTTACCCTAACCCTAATCCTAACACTAACTCTAACTTTATTCCTTACCCTAACACTAATCCAATCCCGAACCCTAACCCTAATCCTAGCCCTAACTCTAACTTTATTCCTAACCCTACCCCTAATCCAAACAATAACCCTTACCCTAATCAAACCCTATCCCTATTCCTAACCCTTACCCTAACCGTATCACAATCCCTATCCTAACTCTTACCGTAACCCAAACCCTAACCTAACCCTAACCCTAACCCTATCCCTAACCCTTACCCTAACCCTAACCCTACCCTAACCTTAACTCTACCCTAACCGTATCCCTACCCTAACCCTAACCCTAATCTTAGCCCTTACTCTAACTTTATTCCTAACCCTACCCCTGATCCAAACACTAACCCTAACCTTAATGTAACCCTAACCCTATTCCTAACCCTTACCCTTACTGTATCCCATTCCCTATCCTAACTCTTACCATAACCCTAACCCTGATGCTAATGCTAACCCTAACCCTGAATCTAACCCTTACCCTAACCCGAACCCTTACCCAGAAGCTAACACTTAGCGTTGTACAATACCTAACCGTACCCTAACCCTATCCCTAAACCTAAAAGGACCCCAAACTCTAACCCTAAATCTGTCCCTGAGCCTAACCTTCAACCTTACCCTAACCTTAACCCTAACCCTGTTCCATTCTCTAAACATATCTGTAAGCATTACCTTCATCCTAACTCGAACTCTACCCTAACCCTATCCCTTTGACCCCAACACAAAACCCAGATTGAGCCTGACCCTAACCTAGGTAGCATCAAGTGTATGTAGGGTGAATTTGAGTTTTAGGGTCAAAGTTAAATTGTTAGTTTTAGGGTTAGGGTGAAGGATTGCTTTAGTTCTCGTATTAGGGTGTTTGGGGTTAGGGTTAGGGTAAGGATTTTGGAGTGGATTAGGTTTAGGGTCAGGTTTGGGGGAGTTTTGGGGTTAGGGTTAGATTTAGGATTAGGGTTAGCAAAAAAGTTGTTTTAGTTTTAGTTTAGGTTAGTGCTAGGATTAGGTTGAGTGTTCTTGTGAAGTTTAGGTTTAGGGTTAGGTTTAGGTTTAGATTGAGGTTTAGGGTAAGGAGTAGGGTTCATTTGACTTTTAGGGTCAGAGTAGAGTTAAGTCGTGTTAGGGTTAAGGTTAAGAACAGGATTCAGATTCCAATTAGGTTTTGGGTTCCTACTAGGGATAGGCCTCAAATTAGTGTTAAGGTTAGGGTTAGGGTTAGGTATAGGGAAAGGGTTAGTGTTAAGGCCAGGGCAAGTGTATGGTTGAGGGTAAAGATTGGATTTAGGGTTAGGTTTAGATGTAGGTTTGGTTTGATCGTTAGGGTGTGAGAACTCTCGGCCGCTTTGCTCTCCTTCTTAAAGGGGGCTATTCCGATGCTCCGGTGACAAGGTTTTCTGGGGAACCCTTAGAAGCGTTGGAATCACACACGCCTTTGGGAGAGGAACCAGCTTTCCGTACTTAACGCCTCTCCATTGCTTCCATAGTTCTGAAAAACATCCCTTTTTGAGAGAGAATGAGAAAGATCCGCGGGTATTGTAAGAAAATTGAAGTGAATGTGTTAGATTGAAGAAGTAAAAAGGATAACAGCACTGGTCAGAGAAAAGAATGAAAACGTGCTCGCAGATGATACGTTGCATTCAGTAGCAGAGCAGAATGAGAATCAAAACTTTCCTTCCCATTAACACTGGGATCCAGCACACATTCTCTTCCAACTCCAGAAACCGAGTCACTTTCACGTGTAAACCGCGAATTGTTGGAGAAGAACCGCTACCGGCTGATTTTTGAAAAGCCGCGATTCAGTGCACTGCTGCCGTCTGACTGGCGTCTTTCTTCAGCGGCAAAAGCAGCAGGAGCCGCGATTGATGCGATTCGAGCCTGAGACGCGGTTCTTCGCGGTTCGAACATTAACACGCTGCCGGTTTGCTTTGCTTGTTAAAAGTGGCTTTTGCAACGCTCCGCTGACAGTGTTTTTGGGGAACACTTAGAAGAGGTGGAATCAAACATACATTTGGAAGAAGAAACAGCTTGACGGACTTAACGCTACTATTTCACTTCCTTAGTTCTGAATACCATACCGTTCCAAAAGAGAATCGGAAAGGTACTTGTGTTCGACAAGTAAAACTTGTGTGACGGTATTAACTAGAAGAACTAAAAAAGAATAACAAGACTGGTCAGATAAAAGAATGAAAACGTGCTCGTAGATGAATGAATGATGCAGACATACGTTGCATTCAGTAGTAGAGCAGAATGAGAATCAAAACTTTCCCTCTCACTAACACTGGGATCCAGCATCCATTCACTTGCAACACCAGAATTGGAGTCACTTTCAGGTTGAAACCGCGATTTGTTGGAATAGAAACGCTACCGGCTGATTACTGAAGACGCTATTCAGTGCACGTCTTTCAACTGACTGGCTTCTTTCTTCAGCGGCAAAAGCAGCAGGAGCCGCGATTGATGCGATTCGAACATGATTCACGGTTTTCCGCGGATCGAACATTAGCTCGCTGCCGGTTTGCTATGTTTGTTAAAGGGAGCTTTTGCAATGCTCAGATGACAGTGTTTTTGGGGAACACTTAGAAGCGGTAGAATCACACATCCATTTGGTAGAGGAAACAGCTTGATGTACTTAACGCTCCTATTTTGCTTCCTTAACTCTGAATACCATACCGTGCCAAAAGAAAATGGGAATGATCAGCTTGGCAAGAAAAACTTGTGTGACGGTATGAAGTAGAGGTACTAAAAAGGACAAGAACACTGGTCAGAAAAAAGAATGAAATCGTGCTCGCAGATGAATGAATGATGCAGAAATACGTTGCATTCAGTAGCAGAGTAGAATGAGAATCAAATCTTTTTCTCCCACTAACATTGGGATCCAGCATCCATTCACTGAAACTCCTTCAAAGGGCTCACTTTCTCGGGGAAAACGCGATTTGTTGGAATATAACCTTCATCGGCGGATCATTGAATCCGCTCTTCAGTATACGGCAGCTGGCTGACTGGCGTCTTTCTTCAGCGGCAAAAGCAGCAGTAAGCCACGATTGATGCGATTCGAGCGGAATCGCGGTACAGCGCGGTTCGAACATGAGCATGCTGCCGATTTGCTATGTTTGCTAAAGGTGGCTTTTGCAATGCTCCGATATCAGTTTTTTTGTGGAACACTTAGAAGCGGTGGAATCACACAAACATTTGGTAGAAGAAAAAGCTTGACGTACTTAACGCTACTATTTCGCATCCTTAACTCTGAATACCACACCGTTCCAAAAGAGAGTCGGAAAGATACTTGTGTTCGACAAGAAAAAGTTTTTTTCGTGTAATAACTCTAGGTACAAAAAAGAATAAGAGCACTGGTCAGAGAAAAGAATGAAAACGTGCTCGTAGATGAATGAACGATTCAGACATACGTTGCATTCAGTAACAGAGCAGAATGAGAATCAAAACTTTCCTTCCCAGTAACAATGGGAACCAGCACACATTCACTTCCAACTCCTGAAACCGAGTCACTTTCACATGTAAAACGCGATTTGTTGGAATAGGACCGCTACCGGCTGATTTTTGAAAAGCCGCGATTCAGTGCACTGCTGCTGTCTGACTGGCGTCTTTCTTCAGCGGCAAAAGCAGCAGGAGCCGCGATTGATGCGATTCGAGCATGAGACGCGGTTCTTCGCGGTTCGAACATTAACACGCTGCCGGTTTGCTTTGCTTGTTAAAAGTGGCTTTTGCAACGCTCCGCTGACAGTGTTTTTGGGGAACACTTAGAAGTGGTGAATCAAACATACATTTGGTAGAAGAAAAAGTTTAACGTACTTAACGCTGCTATTTGACTTTTTAGCTCTGAATACCATACCGTTCCAAAAGAAAAAGGGAATGAATTGTTTGTTTGGCAAGAAAAACTTGTGTGACGATATTAACTAGAAGTACTAAAAAGGTAACAAGACTGGTCAGAGAAAAGAATGAAAACGTGCTCGTAGATGAATGAACGATGCAGACATACGTTGCATTCAGTAGTAGAGCAGAATGAGAATCAAAACTTTCCCTCTCACTGACACTGGGATCCAGCATCCATTCACTTACAACACCAGAATTCGAGTCACTTTCAGGTTTCAACCGCGATTTGTTGGAATAGAAACGCTACCGGCTGATTACTGAAGACGCTATTCAGTGCACGTCTTTCAACTGACTGGCTTCTTTCTTCAGCGGCAAAAGCAGCAGGAGCCGCGATTGATGCGATTCGAACATGATTCACGGTTTTCCGCGGTTCGAACATTAGCTCGCTGCCGGTTTGCTATGTTTGTTAAAGGGAGCTTTTGCAATGCTCAGATGACAGTGTTTTTGGGGAACATTTAGAAGCGGTGGAATCACACAATGCAATTAGTTGAAGAAACATCTTTCCGTAATAAACTTTTCTATTTTGCTTCTTTATCTCTGAATACCATACTTTTGCAAAAGATAATCGAAAGATACTTGTGTTCGACAAGAAAAAGTTTTTCCATGTATTAACTAGAGGTACGAAAAAGAATAACAACACTGGTCAGAGTAAAGAATGAAAACGTGCTCGTAGATGAATGAACGATGCAGACATACGTTGCATTCTGTAGTAGAGCAGAATGAGAATCAAAACTTTCCTTCCCACTAACATTGGGATGCAGCATACATACAACTCCTGAAACGGAGTCACTTTCACGTGTAAACCGCGAATTGTTGGAGAAGAACCGCTACCGGCTGATTATTGAAGCCGCGATTCAGTGCACTTTTACCGGCTGACTGGCGTCTTTCTTCAGCGGCAAAAGCAGCAGGAGCCACGATTGATGCGAGTGAATCGGAATCCGCGGCTAGGCGCGGTTCGAGCATCAAATTCTCTGCCGCTTTTTCTCTGCTTCTAAAGGGTCAGATTCAGATGCTCCGGTGACAAGGTTTTCTTTGGAACATTTAGAAGCCGTAGAATCACACACACCTTTGGGAGAGGAATTATCTTTCCGTACTTAACGTCACTCCATTGCTTCCATAGTTCTGAAAAACATACCTTTTTGAGAGAGAATGAGAAAGATCCGCCGGTATTGGATGAAAATTCAAGTGAGTGTATTAGATTAAGGAAGTAATATGGATAACAGCACTGGTCAGAAAAAGAAGGAAAACGTGCTCGCAGATGAATGAACGATGCAGACATACGTTGCATTCAGTAGTAGAGCAGAATGAGAATCAAAACTTTCCCTCTCACTAACACTGGTATTCAGCTTACATTCACTTACAACTCCTGAAACGGAGTCACTTTCAAGTCGAAAACGCGATTTGTTGGAATTAGACAGCCAACGGCTAACTTTTGAAAAGCCGCGATTCAGTGCACTGTTGCCGTCTGACTAGCGTCTTTCTTCAGCGGCAAAAGCAGCAGTAGCCGCGATTGATGCGATTCGAGCCTGATACGCGGTTCCGCGCTGTTTGAACATAAAGCTCGCTGCTGGTATGCTGTGCATGTTAAAGGTGGCTTAAGCAATGCTCTGATGACAGTGTTTTTGGGAAACATTAGAAGCTGTGGAATCACACAATGCATTTAGGAGAAGTAACAGCTTTCCGTAGTAAACGTTTCTCTTTTGCTTCTTTAACTCTGAATACCATACGGTTCCGAAGGAGAATCGTAGAGATTCTTGTGTTCGACAAGAGAAAGATTTTTCGTGTATTTCGTGATTTACTAAAAAGTATAACAAGATTGGTCAGAGAAAAGAATGCAAACGAGCTCATAGAAGAATGAACGATGCAGACATACGTTGCATTCTGTAACAGAGCAGAATGAGAATCAAATCTTACCCTCCCATTAACATTGGGATCCAGCATCCATTCACTTACAACTTCTGAAACGGAGTCACTTTCACGTGTAAACCGCGATTTGCTGGAGTAGGAACGCTACCGGCTGATTATTGAAAAGCCGCGATTCATTGCACTTTTACCGGCTGACTGGCGTCTTTCTTCAGCGGCAAAAGCAGCAGGAGACGCGATTGATGCGAGTGAATGGGGATCCGCGGCTAAGCGCGGTTCGAGCATCAAAATCTCGGCCGCTTTTTCTCTGCTTCTTAAAGGGGGCTACTCCGATGCTCCGGTGACAAGGTTTTCTGGGGAACATTTAGAAGCGGTCGAATCACACACGGCTTTGGGAGAGGAATTATCTTTCCGTACTTCACGCCTCTCCATTGCTTCCATAGTTCTGAAAAACATCCCTTTTTGAGAGAGAATGAGAAAGATCCGCTGGTATTGTAAGAAAATTCAAGTGAGTGTATTAGATTAAGGAAGTAAAAAGGATTACAGCACTGGTAGGAGAAAAGAATGAAAACGTGCTCGCAGATGAATAAACGATTCAGACATACGTTGCATTCAGTAACAGAGCAGAATGAGAATCAAAACTTTCCTTCTCACTAACACTGGGATCCAGCACACATTCTCTTCCAAAACCAGAAACCGAGTCACTCTCACGTGTAAACCGCGAATTGTTGGAATAGGACCGCTACCGGCTGATTTTTGAAAAGCCGCGATTCTGTGCACTGCTGCTGTCTGACTGGCGTCTTTCTTCAGCGGCAAAAGCAGCAGTAGCCGCGATTGATGAGATTCGAGCGGAATCCGAGGTTCTGAGCGGTTCGAACATTAACACGCTGCCGGTTTGCTTTGCTTGTTAAAGAAGGCTTCTGCAACGCTCCGTTAACAGTGTTTTTGGGGAACACTTAGAAGAGGTGGAATCAAACATACATTTGGTGGAAGAAACAGCTTGACTTACTTAACACTTCTATTTCAATTCCTCAGTTCTGAATATCATACCGTTGCAAATGACAATCGGAATTGTCCGTTTGTTTGGCAAGAAAAACTGGTGTGACTAGAGGTGCTAAAAAAGGTAACAAGACTGGCCAGAGTAAAGAATGAAAACTTTCTTGCAGATGAATGAATGATGCAGACATACGTTGCATTCAGTAACAGAGCAGAATGAGAATCAAAACTTTCCCTCTCACTAACACTGTTATCAGGCATCCATTCACTTACAACTCGTGAAACGGAGTCACGTTCAGGTTGAAACCGCGATTTGCTGGAGTAGGAACGCTACCGGCTGATTATTGAAAAGCCGCGATTCAGTGCACTTTTACCAGCTGACTGGCTTTTTTCTTCAGCGGCAAAAGCAGCAGTAGCCGCGATTGATGCGATTGAATCGGAATCCGCGGCTAAGCGCGGCTCGAGCATCTAACTCTCGGCCGCTTTGCACTGCTTCTTAAAGGGGGCTATTCCGATGCTCCGGTGACAAGGTTTTCTGGGGAACATTTAGAAGCTGTAGAATCACACATACCATTGGGAGAATTAACTTTTCGTACTTAACGCCTCTCCATTGCTTCCATAGTTCTGAAAAACATCCCTTTTTGAGAGAAAATGAGAACGACCCACGTGTATTGTAAGAAAATTGAAATGAATGTGTTAGATTGAGGAAGTAAAAAAGATACCAACACTGGTAGGAGAAAAGAATGAAAACGTGCTCGCAGATGAATGAATGATGCAGACATACGTTGCATTCAGTAGCAGAGCAGAATGAGAATCAAAACTTTCCCTCCTATTGACATTGGGATCCAGCACACATTCTCTTACAACTCCTGTAACGGAGTCACTTTCACGTGTTAGACGCGATTTGATGAAATTTGACCGTAACCGCCTAATTATTGATGCCGCTATTCAGTGCACGTCTGTCGTTTTATTGGCGTCTTTCTTCAGCGGCAAAAGCAGCAGTAGCCGCGATTGATGCGATTCGAGCCTGATACGTGGTTCTTTGCGTTTCAACTAGAAAGCTCGCAGCCGTTTTGCTCTGCTTTTTAAAGAAGGCTTTGGCAATGCTCCGATGACAGTGTTTTTGGGGAACATTTCGAAGCGGTTGAATCACACAATGCATTTGGTAGAAAAAACAGCTTGACGTATTCAACGCTACTATTTGACTTCTTTAGCTCTGAATATCATACCGTTCCAAATGAACATCGGAATGATCCGTTTCTTCGACATCAAAACTGGTGTGTCGGTATTATCTAGAGGTACTAAAAAGGAGAAGAACACCGCTCAGAGAAAAAGAATGAAAACGTGCTCGCCGATGAATGAATGATGCAGACATACGTTGTATACAGTTGCAGAGCAGAATGAGAATCCAAACTTACCCTCCCATTAATATTAGGATTCAGCTTCCATTCACTTCCAACTCCTGAAACGGAGTCACTTTCACATGGAAACCGCGATTTGCTTGATTAGGACCTCTGCCGGCTGATTCTTGAAGCCGCTATTCATTGCACGGCACCTTGATGACGCTCGTCTTTCTTCAGCGGCAAAAGCCGCAGGAGCCGCGATTGATGCCATAGAATCGGAATTCGCAGATCAGCGCCATTCGAACAGAAAGCTCGCTGCTGGTGTGATCTACTTGGTAAAGGGGGCTTTTGCGGTGCTCTGATTATACGGTTTCTTGCTGAACATTTCGAAGCAGTGGAATCACACCTGATTTGTCTAGAGGAGAAATGACACCTAAGACTATTGCTAACCCGAAACCTAATCCAAGCTCCAACCTTTACCCTATCCACAATCTTTGCCCTAACTCACAACCTAAGCCTCAACCTCAACCTAACCAGAACCCTAAGCCTTACTTGAAATGCTAAACCTAACCCTAACCCGAACCTCAAACCTAGCACTAACCCTACTCCCAACCAAAACCACAACTCTAATCCTAAACCTAAAGCTAACTCTAAATCTAAAGCTAAGCCTAATACTTACCCTTGACCCAAATCGTCTCCATAAGAATCACTGTAGCTATAAGCCGAATCCTAACTCTACCTTCAAGCTATCCCTAACTCTGATCCTAATCCAAAACCCAAATTGAAGCCCAACCCTAAACCTGGAACAAAGCATCAAATTGCCACAACCCTCACCTAACTCGAAACCAAAACCAAAACCTAGCCCTAAAGCAAACCCCAAGCCCAATCCAAACCCCAAACCTACTCCTATTCCTAAACCTTATCTTAACCCTAAACCAAACCCAAGGCCCTCCCCTTCTCTCAGCCTAACACTCAAACTAACCTAAACCCGAAACTAACCCTACATTTATCCTAATCTTATCCATATTCTAAGGCCTAACCCTACTCTGACCAGAAAGCTCATGTTGTCTAAAATCTACCCCTTACCTAAAACCTAAATCGACAAAAAAACCTAACCCGAAACCTCAACCTAACTCTTCTCCTAACTAGAACACCAGCACTTCACCTTACCCTAACTGGAAACCTAGGACTAAATCCTTACCTTGTCCAGAACCCTATTCCTAACCCAAACCCGAATTCTAACCTCTACCCTAACCAAAACCCTTCCCCTAAACCTAAACCTAATGCTACCCTCAACCAAACCCTAGCCCTAAATCCTACCCTAAAACCAACACCACGTTTAAGCTCAAACCTCAAGCCTCAAAGAAAGCATCAGATTACCGCAGATCTCACCTAACACTAACCCCAATCCAATCCCTACTACTAACCCCAAACCCAATCCAAACACCAAAACTATTCCTATTCCTAAACCTAACACTAAGCCAGAACCAAACCCAAGGCCTACCCCTTCTCTCAGCCTGACACTCAAACTAACCTAGACCTGAACGCAACGCTAGATCAAATACTAAAACTCACCCTTAGCCAAGGCCCTTTTAGGACCCTTCCCTGGTCCTAAAACTAAAGAGAACCCTACCCCTTCCACTAAACCTTCATCTACATCCCTAACCCTTACCCTAAACCTAAATCTACACCAAAACCTAACCCTAACCCTCACATGTCTTCTAACTGTAAAACTAACGCTTCACCTAACCCGAACTGAAACCCCAGGACTAAACCTTACCTAACACCTAGCTATATTCCTAACCCTATCCTGAAACCTAACGTTAACCCTAACCCTAAAAACAACTTGGAACCAAACCCTAACCCTAACCTAACCCTTATCAGAACCCTAAATCTAATCCTAACCGTTACCTCAATTGAACTCCAATTCTTCCTGAAATCTAAATGGGACCTTCAAACCAACCCCAGATTGAAGCCCAACCCTAAACCTAACACAAAGCATTAGATTACCACAGCCATCACCTAACTCTAACCCCAGCCTTAACGCTAATACTATCCCAAACACTATTCCAATTCCTAAACCCAACACAAACCCAAAAACACAAAGCCTACAATTCTCACAGCCTAACACTGAAAGGAAACCTAAATCTTACCCTAACTCTAAAACTAATCCAAAGCATGACCACAATTTAAACTCGAAATCTACCTTCAAACTAAAGCTGACCCTAACACCAACCTCAAGTAAAAGCCCAACCCTAAGCCTAACACAAAGCATTAGATTACCACAACGCTCACCTAACTTCTAACCCCCACCCTAACACTAATACTAAAGCAATCAGATTCCAAATACTAACCCAATTCCTATTCTGAAACCCAAAACTATTCCAAAAACAAACCCAAGGCCTAACCTTTCTCTCACCCTAACAATCAAAGAAAACCTATTCCTAAACCTAATCCTAAATCTAGTCCTAACCCTAACCCTCACCCTTAATCTAACCCCAACCCCCACCCAGAAGCTAACACTTAGCATTGTACAATACCTAAACGTACCCCTAATCCTTAACACTAAACCTAAAAGGAACCTGAAACATAGTGCTAAATCCGAACCCTAACCCTGAAGACTAACGCTAACAATGAACCAATTCCTATACCTTTTCCTTCCTCCAAATTGATTCCTAGCACTAACCCTAACCCTACATTAACCCTATCCTAACCCTAACCCTAACCCTAGCCCTAAACTACATTAACCCTAACCCTAACCCTAACCCTAGCCCTAACCTAACTCTAACACTAACCCTAACCCTAACCCTAACCCTAACCCTAACCCTAACCCTACCATACCCTAACCCTAACCTACCCTAACCCTAACCCTAACCCTAACCCTAACCCTAAACCTAACCCTAACCCTAACCCTAACCCTAAACCTAATTCCTAACCCTTACCTTAACTGTATCACAATCCCTATCCTAATTCTTACCCTAACCCTAACCCTTACCTAACCCTAACCCTAACCCTAACCCTAACTCTAACCTTAACCCTAACCCTAACCCTAACCTAACCCTAACCCTAATCCTAACCCTAACACTAACTCTAATTCCTAACCCTTACCTTAACTGTATCACAATCCCTATCCTAATTCTTACCCTAACCCTAACCCCTACCTAACCCTAACCCTAACCCTAACCCTAACAATAAATTTAACCTTAACCCTGACCCTAACCCTACCCTAACCCTAACCCTAACCCTAACCCTAACCCTAACACTAACCCTACCCTAACCCTAACCCTAACCCTAACTCTAACCCTAACCCTAACCCTTACCCTAACCCTAGCCTAACCCAAACCCTATACCTAACCCTACCCTAACCCTAACCCTAACCCTAACCCTACCCCTAACCCTACTTTACCCTAACCCTAATCCTAACACTAACTCTAACTTTATTCCTTACCCTAACACTAATCCAATCCCGAACCCTAACCCTAATCCTAGCCCTTACTCTAACTTTATTCGTAATCCTACCCCTAATCCAAACAATAACCCTTACCCTAATCAAACCCTATCCCTATTCCTAACCCTTACCCTAACCGTATCACAAACCCTATCCTAACTCTTACCATAACCCAAACCCTAACCTAACCCTAACCCTAACCCTAACCCTAACCCTAACCCTAACCCTAACCCTAACCCTAACCCTAACTCTAACCCTAATCCTAACAATAAATTTAACCTTTACCCTAACCTAACCCTAACCCTAACCCTAACCCTAACCATAATTCTAACCCTAACCCTAACCCTAACCCTAACCCTAACCTCAACCCTAACCCTAACTCTAACCTTAACCCTAAACCTAACAATAAATTTAACCCTAATCCTAACACTAACCCTAACCCTAATTTTACCCTAACCCTAAGCATACCCTAACCCTAACCCTAACCCTAACCCAAACCCTAACCTAACCCTAACCCTAACCCTATCCCTAACCCTTACCCTAACCCTAACCCTACCCTAACCTTAACTCTACCCTAACCGTATCCCTACCCTAACCCTAACCCTAATCTTAGCCCTTACTCTAACTTTATTCCTAACCCTACCCCTGATCCAAACACTAACCCTAACCTTAATGTAACCCTAACCCTATTCCTAACCCTTACCCTTACTGTATCCCATTCCCTATCCTAACTCTTACCATAACCCTAACCCTGATGCTAATGCTAACCCTAACCCTGAATCTAACCCTTACCCTAACCCGAACCCTTACCCAGAAGCTAACACTTAGCGTTGTACAATACCTAACCGTACCCTAACCCTATCCCTAAACCTAAAAGGACCCCAAACTCTAACCCTAAATCTGTCCCTGAGCCTAACCTTCAACCTTACCCTAACCTTAACCCTAACCCTGTTCCATTCTCTAAACATATCTGTAAGCATTACCTTCATCCTAACTCGAACTCTACCCTAACCCTATCCCTTTGACCCCAACACAAAACCCAGATTGAGCCTGACCCTAACCTAGGTAGCATCAAGTGTATGTAGGGTGAATTTGAGTTTTAGGGTCAAAGTTAAATTGTTAGTTTTAGGGTTAGGGTGAAGGATTGCTTTAGTTCTCGTATTAGGGTGTTTGGGGTTAGGGTTAGGGTAAGGATTTTGGAGTGGATTAGGTTTAGGGTCAGGTTTGGGGGAGTTTTGGGGTTAGGGTTAGATTTAGGATTAGGGTTAGCAAAAAAGTTGTTTTAGTTTTAGTTTAGGTTAGTGCTAGGATTAGGTTGAGTGTTCTTGTGAAGTTTAGGTTTAGGGTTAGGTTTAGGTTTAGATTGAGGTTTAGGGTAA
Source organism: Callipepla californica brunnescens (assembly GCA_023055505.1). Classification (NCBI taxonomy): domain Eukaryota; kingdom Metazoa; phylum Chordata; class Aves; order Galliformes; family Odontophoridae; genus Callipepla; species Callipepla californica. Next base: position 714,546 of record JALIRH010000136.1, on the reverse strand, counting down.
GGAGTAGGGTTCATTTGACTTTTAGGGTCAGAGTAGAGTTAAGTCGTGTTAGGGTTAAGGTTAAGAACAGGATTCAGATTCCAATTAGGTTTTGGGTTCCTACTAGGGATAGGCCTCAAATTAGTGTTAAGGTTAGGGTTAGGGTTAGGTATAGGGAAAGGGTTAGTGTTAAGGCCAGGGCAAGTGTATGGTTGAGGGTAAAGATTGGATTTAGGGTTAGGTTTAGATGTAGGTTTGGTTTGATCGTTAGGGTGTGAGAACTCTCGGCCGCTTTGCTCTCCTTCTTAAAGGGGGCTATTCCGATGCTCCGGTGACAAGGTTTTCTGGGGAACCCTTAGAAGCGTTGGAATCACACACGCCTTTGGGAGAGGAACCAGCTTTCCGTACTTAACGCCTCTCCATTGCTTCCATAGTTCTGAAAAACATCCCTTTTTGAGAGAGAATGAGAAAGATCCGCGGGTATTGTAAGAAAATTGAAGTGAATGTGTTAGATTGAAGAAGTAAAAAGGATAACAGCACTGGTCAGAGAAAAGAATGAAAACGTGCTCGCAGATGATACGTTGCATTCAGTAGCAGAGCAGAATGAGAATCAAAACTTTCCTTCCCATTAACACTGGGATCCAGCACACATTCTCTTCCAACTCCAGAAACCGAGTCACTTTCACGTGTAAACCGCGAATTGTTGGAGAAGAACCGCTACCGGCTGATTTTTGAAAAGCCGCGATTCAGTGCACTGCTGCCGTCTGACTGGCGTCTTTCTTCAGCGGCAAAAGCAGCAGGAGCCGCGATTGATGCGATTCGAGCCTGAGACGCGGTTCTTCGCGGTTCGAACATTAACACGCTGCCGGTTTGCTTTGCTTGTTAAAAGTGGCTTTTGCAACGCTCCGCTGACAGTGTTTTTGGGGAACACTTAGAAGAGGTGGAATCAAACATACATTTGGAAGAAGAAACAGCTTGACGGACTTAACGCTACTATTTCACTTCCTTAGTTCTGAATACCATACCGTTCCAAAAGAGAATCGGAAAGGTACTTGTGTTCGACAAGTAAAACTTGTGTGACGGTATTAACTAGAAGAACTAAAAAAGAATAACAAGACTGGTCAGATAAAAGAATGAAAACGTGCTCGTAGATGAATGAATGATGCAGACATACGTTGCATTCAGTAGTAGAGCAGAATGAGAATCAAAACTTTCCCTCTCACTAACACTGGGATCCAGCATCCATTCACTTGCAACACCAGAATTGGAGTCACTTTCAGGTTGAAACCGCGATTTGTTGGAATAGAAACGCTACCGGCTGATTACTGAAGACGCTATTCAGTGCACGTCTTTCAACTGACTGGCTTCTTTCTTCAGCGGCAAAAGCAGCAGGAGCCGCGATTGATGCGATTCGAACATGATTCACGGTTTTCCGCGGATCGAACATTAGCTCGCTGCCGGTTTGCTATGTTTGTTAAAGGGAGCTTTTGCAATGCTCAGATGACAGTGTTTTTGGGGAACACTTAGAAGCGGTAGAATCACACATCCATTTGGTAGAGGAAACAGCTTGATGTACTTAACGCTCCTATTTTGCTTCCTTAACTCTGAATACCATACCGTGCCAAAAGAAAATGGGAATGATCAGCTTGGCAAGAAAAACTTGTGTGACGGTATGAAGTAGAGGTACTAAAAAGGACAAGAACACTGGTCAGAAAAAAGAATGAAATCGTGCTCGCAGATGAATGAATGATGCAGAAATACGTTGCATTCAGTAGCAGAGTAGAATGAGAATCAAATCTTTTTCTCCCACTAACATTGGGATCCAGCATCCATTCACTGAAACTCCTTCAAAGGGCTCACTTTCTCGGGGAAAACGCGATTTGTTGGAATATAACCTTCATCGGCGGATCATTGAATCCGCTCTTCAGTATACGGCAGCTGGCTGACTGGCGTCTTTCTTCAGCGGCAAAAGCAGCAGTAAGCCACGATTGATGCGATTCGAGCGGAATCGCGGTACAGCGCGGTTCGAACATGAGCATGCTGCCGATTTGCTATGTTTGCTAAAGGTGGCTTTTGCAATGCTCCGATATCAGTTTTTTTGTGGAACACTTAGAAGCGGTGGAATCACACAAACATTTGGTAGAAGAAAAAGCTTGACGTACTTAACGCTACTATTTCGCATCCTTAACTCTGAATACCACACCGTTCCAAAAGAGAGTCGGAAAGATACTTGTGTTCGACAAGAAAAAGTTTTTTTCGTGTAATAACTCTAGGTACAAAAAAGAATAACAAGACTGGTCAGAGAAAAGAATGAAAACGTGCTCGTAGATGAATGAACGATTCAGACATACGTTGCATTCAGTAACAGAGCAGAATGAGAATCAAAACTTTCCTTCCCAGTAACAATGGGAACCAGCACACATTCACTTCCAACTCCTGAAACCGAGTCACTTTCACATGTAAAACGCGATTTGTTGGAATAGGACCGCTACCGGCTGATTTTTGAAAAGCCGCGATTCAGTGCACTGCTGCTGTCTGACTGGCGTCTTTCTTCAGCGGCAAAAGCAGCAGGAGCCGCGATTGATGCGATTCGAGCATGAGACGCGGTTCTTCGCGGTTCGAACATTAACACGCTTCCGGTTTGCTTTGCTTGTTAAAAGTGGCTTTTGCAACGCTCCGCTGACAGTGTTTTTGGGGAACACTTAGAAGTGGTGAATCAAACATACATTTGGTAGAAGAAAAAGTTTAACGTACTTAACGCTGCTATTTGACTTTTTAGCTCTGAATACCATACCGTTCCAAAAGAAAAAGGGAATGAATTGTTTGTTTGGCAAGAAAAACTTGTGTGACGATATTAACTAGAAGTACTAAAAAGGTAACAAGACTGGTCAGAGAAAAGAATGAAAACGTGCTCGTAGATGAATGAACGATGCAGACATACGTTGCATTCAGTAGTAGAGCAGAATGAGAATCAAAACTTTCCCTCTCACTGACACTGGGATCCAGCATCCATTCACTTACAACACCAGAATTCGAGTCACTTTCAGGTTTCAACCGCGATTTGTTGGAATAGAAACGCTACCGGCTGATTACTGAAGACGCTATTCAGTGCACGTCTTTCAACTGACTGGCTTCTTTCTTCAGCGGCAAAAGCAGCAGGAGCCGCGATTGATGCGATTCGAACATGATTCACGGTTTTCCGCGGTTCGAACATTAGCTCGCTGCCGGTTTGCTATGTTTGTTAAAGGGAGCTTTTGCAATGCTCAGATGACAGTGTTTTTGGGGAACATTTAGAAGCGGTGGAATCACACAATGCAATTAGTTGAAGAAACATCTTTCCGTAATAAACTTTTCTATTTTGCTTCTTTATCTCTGAATACCATACTTTTGCAAAAGATAATCGAAAGATACTTGTGTTCGACAAGAAAAAGTTTTTCCATGTATTAACTAGAGGTACGAAAAAGAATAACAACACTGGTCAGAGTAAAGAATGAAAACGTGCTCGTAGATGAATGAACGATGCAGACATACGTTGCATTCTGTAGTAGAGCAGAATGAGAATCAAAACTTTCCTTCCCACTAACATTGGGATGCAGCATACATACAACTCCTGAAACGGAGTCACTTTCACGTGTAAACCGCGAATTGTTGGAGAAGAACCGCTACCGGCTGATTATTGAAGCCGCGATTCAGTGCACTTTTACCGGCTGACTGGCGTCTTTCTTCAGCGGCAAAAGCAGCAGGAGCCACGATTGATGCGAGTGAATCGGAATCCGCGGCTAAGCGCGGTTCGAGCATCAAATTCTCTGCCGCTTTTTCTCTGCTTCTAAAGGGTCAGATTCAGATGCTCCGGTGACAAGGTTTTCTTTGGAACATTTAGAAGCCGTAGAATCACACACACCTTTGGGAGAGGAATTATCTTTCCGTACTTAACGTCACTCCATTGCTTCCATAGTTCTGAAAAACATCCCTTTTTGAGAGAGAATGAGAAAGATCCGCCGGTATTGGATGAAAATTCAAGTGAGTGTATTAGATTAAGGAAGTAATATGGATAACAGCACTGGTCAGAAAAAGAAGGAAAACGTGCTCGCAGATGAATGAACGATGCAGACATACGTTGCATTCAGTAGTAGAGCAGAATGAGAATCAAAACTTTCCCTCTCACTAACACTGGTATTCAGCTTACATTCACTTACAACTCCTGAAACGGAGTCACTTTCAAGTCGAAAACGCGATTTGTTGGAATTAGACAGCCAACGGCTAACTTTTGAAAAGCCGCGATTCAGTGCACTGTTGCCGTCTGACTAGCGTCTTTCTTCAGCGGCAAAAGCAGCAGTAGCCGCGATTGATGCGATTCGAGCCTGATACGCGGTTCCGCGCTGTTTGAACATAAAGCTCGCTGCTGGTATGCTGTGCATGTTAAAGGTGGCTTAAGCAATGCTCTGATGACAGTGTTTTTGGGAAACATTAGAAGCTGTGGAATCACACAATGCATTTAGGAGAAGTAACAGCTTTCCGTAGTAAACGTTTCTCTTTTGCTTCTTTAACTCTGAATACCATACGGTTCCGAAGGAGAATCGTAGAGATTCTTGTGTTCGACATAGAAAGATTTTTCGTGTATTTCGTGATTTACTAAAAAGTATAACAAGATTGGTCAGAGAAAAGAATGCAAACGAGCTCATAGAAGAATGAACGATGCAGACATACGTTGCATTCTGTAACAGAGCAGAATGAGAATCAAATCTTACCCTCCCATTAACATTGGGATCCAGCATCCATTCACTTACAACATCTGAAACGGAGTCACTTTCACGTGTAAACCGCGATTTGCTGGAGTAGGAACGCTACCGGCTGATTATTGAAAAGCCGCGATTCATTGCACTTTTACCGGCTGACTGGCGTCTTTCTTCAGCGGCAAAAGCAGCAGGAGACGCGATTGATGCGAGTGAATGGGAATCCGCGGCTAAGCGCGGTTCGAGCATCAAAATCTCGGCCGCTTTTTCTCTGCTTCTTAAAGGGGGCTACTCCGATGCTCCGGTGACAAGGTTTTCTGGGGAACATTTAGAAGCGGTAGAATCACACACGGCTTTGGGAGAGGAATTATCTTTCCGTACTTCACGCCTCTCCATTGCTTCCATAGTTCTGAAAAACATCCCTTTTTGAGAGAGAATGCGAAAGATCCGCTGGTATTGTAAGAAAATTCAAGTGAGTGTATTAGATTAAGGAAGTAAAAAGGATTACAGCACTGGTAGGAGAAAAGAATGAAAACGTGCTCGCAGATGAATAAACGATTCAGACATACGTTGCATACAGTAACAGAGCAGAATGAGAATCAAAACTTTCCTTCTCACTAACACTGGGATCCAGCACACATTCTCTTCCAAAACCAGAAACCGAGTCACTCTCACGTGTAAACAGCGAATTGTTGGAATAGGACCGCTACCGGCTGATTTTTGAAAAGCCGCGATTCTGTGCACTGCTGCTGTCTGACTGGCGTCTTTCTTCAGCGGCAAAAGCAGCAGTAGCCGCGATTGATGAGATTCGAGCGGAATCCGAGGTTCTGAGCGGTTCGAACATTAACACGCTGCCGGTTTGCTTTGCTTGTTAAAGAAGGCTTCTGCAACGCTCCGTTAACAGTGTTTTTGGGGAACACTTAGAAGAGGTGGAATCAAACATACATTTGGTGGAAGAAACAGCTTGACTTACTTAACACTTCTATTTCAATTCCTCAGTTCTGAATATCATACCGTTGCAAATGACAATCTGAATTGTCCGTTTGTTTGGCAAGAAAAACTGGTGTGACTAGAGGTGCTAAAAAAGGTAACAAGACTGGCCAGAGTAAAGAATGAAAACTTGCTTGCAGATGAATGAATGATGCAGACATACGTTGCATTCAGTAACAGAGCAGAATGAGAATCAAAACTTTCCCTCTCACTAACACTGTTATCAGGCATCCATTCACTTACAACTCGTGAAACGGAGTCACGTTCACGTGTAAACCGCGATTTGCTGGAGTAGGAACGCTACCGGCTGATTATTGAAAAGCCGCGATTCAGTGCACTTTTACCAGCTGACTGGCTTTTTTCTTCAGCGGCAAAAGCAGCAGTAGCCGCGATTGATGCGATTGAATCGGAATCCGCGGCTAAGCGCGGCTCGAGCATCTAACTCTCGGCCGCTTTGCACTGCTTCTTAAAGGGGGCTATTCCGATGCTCCGGTGACAAGGTTTTCTGGGGAACATTTAGAAGCTGTAGAATCACACATACCATTGGGAGAATTAACTTTTCGTACTTAACGCCTCTCCATTGCTTCCATAGTTCTGAAAAACATCCCTTTTTGAGAGAAAATGAGAACGACCCACGTGTATTGTAAGAAAATTGAAATGAATGTGTTAGATTGAGGAAGTAAAAAAGATACCAACACTGGTAGGAGAAAAGAATGAAAACGTGCTCGCAGATGAATGAATGATGCAGACATACGTTGCATTCAGTAGCAGAGCAGAATGAGAATCAAAACTTTCCCTCCTATTGACATTGGGATCCAGCACACATTCTCTTACAACTCCTGTAACGGAGTCACTTTCACGTGTTAGACGCGATTGGATGAAATTTGACCGTAACCGCCTAATTATTGATGCCGCTATTCAGTGCACGTCTGTCGTTTTATTGGCGTCTTTCTTCAGCGGCAAAAGCAGCAGTAGCCGCGATTGATGCGATTCGAGCCTGATACGTGGTTCTTTGCGTTTCAACTAGAAAGCTCGCAGCCGTTTTGCTCTGCTTTTTAAAGAAGGCTTTGGCAATGCTCCGATGACAGTGTTTTTGGGGAACATTTCGAAGCGGTTGAATCACACAATGCATTTGGTAGAAAAAACAGCTTGACGTATTCAACGCTACTATTTGACTTCTTTAGCTCTGAATATCATACCGTTCCAAATGAACATCGGAATGATCCGTTTCTTCGACATCAAAACTGGTGTGTCGGTATTATCTAGAGGTACTAAAAAGGATAAGAACACCGCTCAGAGAAAAAGAATGAAAACGTGCTCGCCGATGAATGAATGATGCAGACATACGTTGTATACAGTTGCAGAGCAGAATGAGAATCCAAACTTACCCTCCCATTAATATTAGGATTCAGCTTCCATTCACTTCCAACTCCTGAAACGGAGTCACTTTCACATGGAAACCGCGATTTGCTTGATTAGGACCTCTGCCGGCTGATTCTTGAAGCCGCTATTCATTGCACGGCACCTTGATGACGCTCGTCTTTCTTCAGCGGCAAAAGCCGCAGGAGCCGCGATTGATGCCGTAGAATCGGAATTCGCAGATCAGCGCCATTCGAACAGAAAGCTCGCTGCTGGTGTGATCTACTTGGTAAAGGGGGCTTTTGCGGTGCTCTGATTATACGGTTTCTTGCTGAACATTTCGAAGCAGTGGAATCACACCTGATTTGTCTAGAGGAGAAATGACACCTAAGACTATTGCTAACCCGAAACCTAATCCAAGCTCCAACCTTTACCCTATCCACAATCTTTGCCCTAACTCACAACCTAAGCCTCAACCTCAACCTAAGCATAACCCTAAGCCTTACTTGAAATGCTAAACCTAACCCTAACCCGAACCTCAAACCTAGCACTAACCCTACTCCCAACCAAAACCACAACTCTAATCCTAAACCTAAAGCTAACTCTAAATCTAAAGCTAAGCCTAATACTTACCCTTGACCCAAATCGTCTCCATAAGAATCACTGTAGCTATAAGCCGAATCCTAACTCTACCTTCAAGCTATCCCTAACTCTGATCCTAATCCAAAACCCAAATTGAAGCCCAACCCTAAACCTGGAACAAAGCATCAAATTGCCACAACCCTCACCTAACTCGAAACCAAAACCAAAACCTAGCCCTAAAGCAAACCCCAAGCCCAATCCAAACCCCAAACCTACTCCTATTCCTAAACCTTATCTTAACCCTAAACCAAACCCAAGGCCCTCCCCTTCTCTCAGCCTAACACTCAAACTAACCTAAACCCGAAACTAACCCTACATTTATCCTAATCTTATCCATATTCTAAGGCCTAACCCTACTCTGACCAGAAAGCTCATGTTGTCTAAAATCTACCCCTTACCTAAAACCTAAATCGACAAAAAAACCTAACCCGAAACCTCAACCTAACTCTTCTCCTAACTAGAACACCAGCACTTCACCTTACCCTAACTGGAAACCTAGGACTAAATCCTTACCTTGTCCAGAACCCTATTCCTAACCCAAACCCGAATTCTAACCTCTACCCTAACCAAAACCCTTCCCCTAAACCTAAACCTAATGCTACCCTCAACCAAACCCTAGCCCTAAATCCTACCCTAAAACCAACACCACGTTTAAGCTCAAACCTCAAGCCTCAAAGAAAGCATCAGATTACCGCAGATCTCACCTAACACTAACCCCAATCCAATCCCTACTACTAACCCCAAACCCAATCCAAACACCAAAACTATTCCTATTCCTAAACCTAACACTAAGCCAGAACCAAACCCAAGGCCTACCCCTTCTCTCAGCCTGACACTCAAACTAACCTAGACCTGAACGCAACGCTAGATCAAATACTAAAACTCACCCTTAGCCAAGGCCCTTTTAGGACCCTTCCCTGGTCCTAAAACTAAAGAGAACCCTACCCCTTCCACTAAACCTTCATCTACATCCCTAACCCTTACCCTAAACCTAAATCTACACCAAAACCTAACCCTAACCCTCACATGTCTTCTAACTGTAAAACTAACGCTTCACCTAACCCGAACTGAAACCCCAGGACTAAACCTTACCTAACACCTAGCTATATTCCTAACCCTATCCTGAAACCTAACGTTAACCCTAACCCTAAAAACAACTTGGAACCAAACCCTAACCCTAACCTGACCCTTATCAGAACCCTAAATCTAATCCTAACCGTTACCTCAATTGAACTCCAATTCTTCCTGAAATCTAAATGGGACCTTAAAACCAACCCCAGATGGAAGCCCAACCCTAAACCTAACACAAAGCATTAGATTACCACAGCCATCACCTAACTCTAACCCCAGCCTTAACGCTAATACTATCCCAAACACTATTCCAATTCCTAAACCCAACACAAACCCAAAAACACAAAGCCTACAATTCTCACAGCCTAACACTGAAAGGAAACCTAAATCTTACCCTAACTCTAAAACTAATCCAAAGCATGACCACAATTTCAACTCTAAATCTACCTTCAAACTAAAGCTGACCCTAACACCAACCTCAAGTAAAAGCCCAACCCTAAGCCTAACACAAAGCATTAGATTACAACGCTCACCTAACTTCTAACCCCCACCCTAACACTAATACTAAAGCAATCAGATTCCAAATACTAACCCAATTCCTATTCTGAAACCCAAAACTATTCCAAAAACAAACCCAAGGCCTAACCTTTCTCTCACCCTAACAATCAAAGAAAACCTATTCCTAAACCTAATCCTAAATCTAGTCCTAACCCTAACCCTCACCCTTAATCTAACCCCAACCCCCACCCAGAAGCTAACACTTAGCATTGTA
>JALIRH010000136.1:692500-702500 GCA_023055505.1 Callipepla californica brunnescens | reverse complement strand
CCCTAAATCTGTCCCTGAGCCTAACCTTCAACCTTACCCTAACCTTAACCCTAACCCTGTTCCATTCTCTAAACATATCTGTAAGCATTACCTTCATCCTAACTCGAACTCTACCCTAACCCTATCCCTTTGACCCCAACACAAAACCCAGATTGAGCCTGACCCTAACCTAGGTAGCATCAAGTGTATGTAGGGTGAATTTGAGTTTTAGGGTCAAAGTTAAATTGTTAGTTTTAGGGTTAGGGTGAAGGATTGCTTTAGTTCTAGTATTAGGGTGTTTGGGGTTAGGGTTAGGGTAAGGATTTTGGAGTGGATTAGGTTTAGGGTCAGGTTTGGGGGAGTTTTGGGGTTAGGGTTAGATTTAGGATTAGGGTTAGCAAAAAAGTTGTTTTAGTTTTAGTTTAGGTTAGTGCTAGGATTAGGTTGAGTGTTCTTGTGAAGTTTAGGTTTAGGGTTAGGTTTAGGTTTAGATTGAGGTTTAGGGTAAGGAGTAGGGTTCATTTGACTTTTAGGGTCAGAGTAGAGTTAAGTCGTGTTAGGGTTAAGGTTAAGAACAGGATTCAGATTCCAATTAGGTTTTGGGTTCCTACTAGGGATAGGCCTCAAATTAGTGTTAAGGTTAGGGTTAGGGTTAGGTATAGGGAAAGGGTTAGTGTTAAGGCCAGGGCAGGTGTATGGTTTAGGGTAAAGATTGGATTTAGGGTTAGGTTTAGATGTAGGTTTGGTTTGATCGTTAGGGTGTGAGAACTCTCGGCCGCTTTGCTCTCCTTCTTAAAGGGGGCTATTCCGATGCTCCGGTGACAAGGTTTTCTGGGGAACCCTTAGAAGCGTTGGAATCACACACGCCTTTGGGAGAGGAACCAGCTTTCCGTACTTAACGCCTCTCCATTGCTTCCATAGTTCTGAAAAACATCCCTTTTTGAGAGAGAATGAGAAAGATCCGCGGGTATTGTAAGAAAATTGAAGTGAATGTGTTAGATTGAAGAAGTAAAAAGGATAACAGCACAGGTCAGAGAAAAGAATGAAAACGTGCTCGCAGATGATACGTTGCATTCAGTAGCAGAGCAGAATGAGAATCTAAACTTTCCTTCCCATTGACACTGGGATCCAGCACACATTCTCTTCCAACTCCAGAAACCGAGTCACTTTCACGTGTAAACCGCGAATTGTTGGAGAAGAACCGCTACCGGCTGATTTTTGAAAAGCCGCGATTCAGTGCACTGCTGCCGTCTGACTGGCGTCTTTCTTCAGCGGCAAAAGCAGCAGGAGCCGCGATTGATGCGATTCGAGCATGAGACGCGGTTCTTCGCGGTTCGAACATTAACACGCTGCCGGTTTGCTTTGCTTGTTAAAAGTGGCTTTTGCAACGCTCCGCTGACAGTGTTTTTGGGGAACACTTAGAAGAGGTGGAATCAAACATACATTTGGAAGAAGAAACAGCTTGACGGACTTAACGCTACTATTTCACTTCCTTAGTTCTGAATACCATACCGTTCCAAAAGAGAATCGGAAAGGTACTTGTGTTCGACAAGTAAAACTTGTGTGACGGTATTAACTAGAAGAACTAAAAAAGAATAACAAGACTGGTCAGAGAAAAGAATGAAAACGTGCTCGTAGATGAATGAATGATGCAGACATACGTTGCATTCAGTAGTAGAGCAGAATGAGAATCAAAACTTTCCCTCTCACTAACACTGGGATCCAGCATCCATTCACTTGCAACACCAGAATTGGAGTCACTTTCAGGTTTCAACCGCGATTTGTTGGAATAGAAACGCTACCGGCTGATTACTGAAGACGCTATTCAGTGCACGTCTTTCAACTGACTGGCTTCTTTCTTCAGCGGCAAAAGCAGCAGGAGCCGCGATTGATGCGATTCGAACATGATTCACGGTTTTCCGCGGTTCGAACATTAGCTCGCTGCCGGTTTGCTATGTTTGTTAAAGGGAGCTTTTGCAATGCTCAGATGACAGTGTTTTTGGGGAACACTTAGAAGCGGTAGAATCACACATCCATTTGGTAGAGGAAACAGCTTGATGTACTTAACGCTCCTATTTTGCTTCCTTAACTCTGAATACCATACCGTGCCAAAAGAAAATGGGAATGATCAGCTTGGCAAGAAAAACTTGTGTGACGGTATGAAGTAGAGGTACTAAAAAGGACAAGAACACTGGTCAGAAAAAAGAATGAAATCGTGCTCGCAGATGAATGAATGATGCAGAAATACGTTGCATTCAGTAGCAGAGTAGAATGAGAATCAAATCTTTTTCTCCCACTAACATTGGGATCCAGCATCCATTCACTGAAACTCCTTCAAAGGGCTCACTTTCTCGGGTAAAACGCGATTTGTTGGAATATAACCTTCATCGGCGGATCATTGAATCCGCTCTTCAGTATACGGCAGCTGGCTGACTGGCGTCTTTCTTCAGCGGCAAAAGCAGCAGTAAGCCACGATTGATGCGATTCGAGCGGAATCGCGGTACAGCGCGGTTCGAACATGAGCATGCTGCCGATTTGCTATCTTTGCTAAAGGTGGCTTTTGCAATGCTCCGATATCAGTGTTTTAGTGGAACACTTAGAAGCGGTGGAATCACACAAACATTTGGTAGAAGAAAAAGCTTGACGTACTTAACGCTACTATTTCGCATCCTTAACTCTGAATACCATACCGTTCCAAAAGAGAGTCGGAAAGATACTTGTGTTCGACAAGAAACAGTTTTTTTCGTGTAATAACTCTAGGTACAAAAAAGAATAACAAGACTGGTCAGAGAAAAGAATGAAAACGTGCTCGTAGATGAATGAACGATTCAGACATACGTTGCATTCAGTAACAGAGCAGAATGAGAATCAAAACTTTCCTTCCCAGTAACAATGGGAACCAGCACACATTCACTTCCAACTCCTGAAACCGAGTCACTTTCACATGTAAAACGCGATTTGTTGGAATAGGACCGCTACCGGCTGATTTTTGAAAAGCCGCGATTCAGTGCACTGCTGCTGTCTGGCTGGCGTCTTTATTCAGCGGCAAAAGCAGCAGTAGCCGCGATTGATGCGATTCGAGCATGAGACGCGGTTCTTCGCGGTTCGAACATTAACACGCTGCCGGTTTGCTTTCCTTGTTAAAAGTGGCTTTTGCAACGCTCCGCTGACAGTGTTTTTGGGGAACACTTAGAAGTGGTGAATCAAACATACATTTGGTAGAAGAAAAAGTTTAACGTACTTAACGCTGCTATTTGACTTTTTAGCTCTGAATACCATACCGTTCCAAAAGAAAAAGGGAATGAATTGTTTGTTTGGCAAGAAAAACTTGTGTGACGATATTAACTAGAAGTACTAAAAAGGTAACAAGACTGCTCAGAGAAAAGAATGAAAACGTGCTCGTAGATGAATGAACGATGCAGACATACGTTGCATTCAGTAGTAGAGCAGAATGAGAATCAAAACTTTCCCTCTCACTAACACTGGGATCCAGCATCCATTCACTTACAACACCAGAATTGGAGTCACTTTCAGGTTTCAACCGCGATTTGTTGGAATAGAAACGCTACCGGCTGATTACTGAAGACGCTATTCAGTGCACGTCTTTCAACTGACTGGCTTCTTTCTTCAGCGGCAAAAGCAGCAGGAGCCGCGATTGATGCGATTCGAACATGATTCACGGTTTTCCGCGGTTCGAACATTAGCTCGCTGCCGGTTTGCTATGTTTGTTAAAGGGAGCTTTTGCAATGCTCAGATGACAGTGTTTTTGGGGAACATTTAGAAGCGGTGGAATCACACAATGCAATTAGTTGAAGAAACAGCTTTCCGTAATAAACTTTTCAATTTTGCTTCTTTATCTCTGAATACCATACTTTTGCAAAAGATAATCGAAAGATACTTGTGTTCGACAAGAAAAAGTTTTTCCATGTATTAACTAGAGGTACGAAAAAGAATAACAACACTGGTCAGAGTAAAGAATGAAAACGTGCTCGTAGATGAATGAACGATGCAGACATACGTTGCATTCTGTAGTAGAGCAGAATGAGAATCTAAACTTTCCTTCCCACTAACATTGGGATGCAGCATACATACACTTCCAACTCCTGAAACGGAGTCACTTTCACGTGTAAACCGCGAATTGTTGGAGAAGAACCGCTACCGGCTGATTATTGATGCCGCGATTCAGTGCACGGCAGCCGGCTGACTGGCGTCTTTCTTCAGCGGCAAAAGCAGCAGGAGCCGCGATTGATGCGAGTGAATCGGAATCCGCGGCTAGGCGCGGTTCGAGCATCAAATTCTCTGCCGCTTTTTCTCTGCTTCTAAAGGGATCTATTCCGATGCTCCGGTGACAAGGTTTTCTTTGGAACATTTAGAAGCCGTAGAATCGCACACACCTTTGGGAGAGGAATTATCTTTCCGTACTTAACGTAGCTCCATTGCTTTCATAGTTCTGAAAAACATCCCTTTTTGAGAGAGAATGAGAAAGATCCGCCGGTATTGGATGAAAATTCAAGTGAGTGTATTAGATTAAGAAAGTAATAAGGATAACAGCACTGGTCAGAGAAAAGAAGGAAAACGTGCTCGCAGATGAATGAACGATGCAGACATACGTTGCATTCAGTAGCAGAGCAGAATGAGAATCAAAACTTTTCCTCTCACTAACACTGGTATTCAGCTTACATTCACTTACAACTCCTGAAACAGAGTCACTTTCAAGTCGAAAACGCGATTTGTTGGAATTAGACAGCCAACGGCTAACTTTTGAAAAGCCGCGATTCAGTGCACTGTTGCCGTCTGACTAGCGTCTTTCTTCAGCGGCAAAAGCAGCAGTAGCCGCGATTGATGCGATTCGAGCCTGATACGCGGTTCCGCGCTTTTTGAACATAAAGCTCGCTGCTGGTATGTTGTGCATGTTAAAGGTGGCTTAAGCAATGCTCTGATGACAGTGTTTTTGGGAAACATTAGAAGCTGTGGAATCACACAATGCATTTAGGAGAAGTAACAGCTTTCAGTAGTAAACGTTTCTCTTTTTCTTCTTTAACTCTGAATACCATACGGTTCCGAAGGAGAATCGGAGAGATACTTGTGTTCGACAAGAGAAAGTTTTTTCGTGTATTAACTAGATTTACTAAAAAGTATAACAAGATTGGTCAGAGAAAAGAATGCAAACGAGCTCGTAGATGAATGAACGATGCAGACATACGTTGCATTCTGTAACAGAGCAGAATGAGAATCAAATCTTACCCTCCCATTAACATTGGGATCCAGCATCCATTCACTTACAACTCCTGATACGGAGTCACGCTCACGTGTAAACCGCGATTTGCTGGAGTAGGAACGCTACCGGCTGATTATTGAAAAGCCGCGATTCAGTGCACTTTTACCGGCTGTCTGGCTTCTTTCTTCAGCGGCAAAAGAAGCAGGAGCCGCGATTGATGCGATTGAATGGGAATCCGCGGCTAAGCGCGGTTCGAGCATCAAAATCTCGGCCGCTTTTTCTCTGCTTCTTAAAGGGGGCTACTCCGATGCTCCGGTGACAAGGTTTTCTGGGGAACATTTAGAAGCGGTAGAATCACACACGGCTTTGGGAGAGGAATTATCTTTCCGTACTTCACGCCTCTCCATTGCTTCCATAGTTCTGAAAAACATCCCTTTTGAGAGAGAATGAGAAAGATCCGCTGGTATTGTAAGAAAATTCAAGTGAGTGTATTAGATTAAGGAAGTAAAAAGGATTACAGCACTGGTAGGAGAAAAGAATGAAAACGTGCTCGCAGATGAATAAACGATTCAGACATACGTTGCATACAGTAACAGAGCAGAATGAGAATCAAAACTTTCCTTCTCACTAGCACTGGGATCCAGCACACATTCTCTTCCAAAACCAGAAACCGAGTCACTCTCACGTGTAAACCGCGAATTGTTGGAATAGGACCGCTACCGGCTGATTTTTGAAAAGCCGCGATTCTGTGCACTGCTGCTGTCTGACTGGCGTCTTTCTTCAGCGGCAAAAGCAGCAGTAGCCGCGATTGATGAGATTCGAGCGGAATCCGAGGTTCTGAGCGGTTCGAACATTAACACGCTGCCGGTTTGCTTTGCTTGTTAAAGAAGGCTTCTGCAACGCTCCGTTAACAGTGTTTTTGGGGAACACTTAGAAGAGGTGGAATCAAACATACATTTGGTAGAAGAAACAGCTTGACTTACTTAACACTTCTATTTCACTTCCTCAGTTCTGAATATCATACCGTTGCAAATGACAATCTGAATTGTCCGTTTGTTTGGCAAGAAAAACTGGTGTGACTAGAGGTGCTAAAAAAGGTAACAAGACTGGCCAGAGTAAAGAATGAAAACTTTCATGCAGATGAATGAATGATGCAGACATACGTTGCATTCAGTAACAGAGCAGAATGAGAATCAAAACTTTCCCTCTCACTAACACTGTTATCAGGCATCCATTCACTTACAACTCGTGAAACGGAGTCACGTTCACGTGTAAACCGCGATTTGCTGGAGTAGGAACGCTACCGGCTGATTATTGAAAAGCCGCGATTCAGTGCACTTTTACCAGCTGACTGGCTTCTTTCTTCAGCGGCAAAAGCAGCAGGAGCCGCGATTGATGCGATTGAATCGGAATCCGCGGCTAAGCGCGGCTCGAGCATCTAACTCTCGGCCGCTTTGCACTGCTTCTTAAAGGGGGCTATTACGATGCTCCGGTGACAAGGTTTTCTGGGGAACATTTGGAAGCTGTAGAATCACACATACCATTGGGAGAATTAACTTTTCGTACTTAACGCCTCTCCATTGCTTCCATAGTTCTGAAAAACATCCCTTTTTGAGAGAAAATGAGAACGACCCACGTGTATTGTAAGAAAATTGAAATGAATGTGTTAGATTGAGGAAGTAAAAAAGATACCAACACTGGTAGGAGAAAAGAATGAAAACGTGCTCGCAGATGAATGAATGATGCAGACATACGTTGCATTCAGTAGCAGAGCAGAATGAGAATCAAAACTTTCCCTCCTATTGACATTGGGATCCAGCACACATTCTCTTACAACTCCTGAAACGGAGTCACTTTCACGTGTTAGACGCGATTTGATGAAATTTGACCGTAACCGCCTAATTATTGATGCCGCTATTCAGTGCACGTCTGTCGTTTTATTGGCGTCTTTCTTCAGCGGCAAAAGCAGCAGTAGCCGCGATTGATGCGATTCGAGCCTGATACGTGGTTCTTTGCGTTTCAACTAGAAAGCTCGCAGCCGTTTTGCTCTGCTTTTTAAGAAGGCTTTTGCAATGCTCCGATGACAGTGTTTTTGGGGAACATTTCGAAGCGGTTGAATCACACAATGCATTTGGTAGAAAAAACAGCTTGACGTATTCAACGCTACTATTTGACTTCTTTAGCTCTGAATATCATACCGTTCCAAATGAACATCGGAATGATCCGTTTCTTCGACATCAAAACTGGTGTGTCGGTATTATCTAGAGGTACTAAAAAGGATAAGAACACCGCTCAGAGAAAAAGAATGAAAACGTGCTCGCAGATGAATGAATGATGCAGACATACGTTGTATACAGTTGCAGAGCAGAATGAGAATCCAAACTTACCCTCCCATTAATATTAGGATTCAGCTTCCATTCACTTCCAACTCCTGAAACGGAGTCACTTTCACATGGAAACCGCGATTTGCTTGATTAGGACCTCTGCCGGCTGATTCTTGAAGCCGCTATTCATTGCACGGCACCTTGATGACGCTCGTCTTTCTTCAGCGGCAAAAGCCGCAGGAGCCGCGATTGATGCCGTAGAATCGGAATTCGCAGATCAGCGCCATTCGAACAGAAAGCTCGCTGCTGGTGTGATCTACTTGGTAAAGGGGGCTTTTGCGGTGCTCTGATTATACGGTTTCTTGCTGAACATTTCGAAGCAGTGGAATCACACCTGATTTGTCTACAGGAGAAATGACACCTAAGACTATTGCTAACCCGAAACCTAATCCAAGCTCCAACCTTTACCCTATCCACAATCCTTGCCCTAACTCACAACCTAAGCCTCAACCTCAACCTAAGCATAACCCTAAGCCTTACTTGAAATGCTAAACCTAACCCTAACCCTAACCTCAAACCTAGCACTAACCCTACTCCCAACCAAAACCACAACTCTAATCCTAAACCTAAAGCTAACTCTAAATCTAAAGCTAAGCCTAATACTTACCCTTGACCCAAATCGTCTCCATAAGAATCACTGTAGCTATAAGCCGAATCCTAACTCTACCTTCAAGCTATCCCTAACTCTGATCCTAATCCAAAACCCAAATTGAAGCCCAACCCTAAACCTGGAACAAAGCATCAAATTGCCACAACCCTCACCTAACTCGAAACCAAAACCAAAACCTAGCCCTAAAGCAAACCCCAAGCCCAATCCAAACCCCAAACCTACTCCTATTCCTAAACCTTATCTTAACCCTAAACCAAACCCAAGGCCCTCCCCTTCTCTCAGCCTAACACTCAAACTAACCTAAACCCGAAACTAACCCTACATTTATCCTAATCTTATCCATATTCTAAGGCCTAACCCTACTCTGACCAGAAAGCTCATGTTGTCTAAAATCTACCCCTTACCTAAAACCTAAATCGACAAAAAAACCTAACCCGAAACCTCAACCTAACTCTTCTCCTAACTAGAACACCAGCACTTCACCTTACCCTAACTGGAAACCTAGGACTAAATCCTTACCTTGTCCAGAACCCTATTCCTAACCCAAACCAGAATTCTAACCTCTACCCTAACCAAAACCCTTCCCCTAAACCTAAACCTAATGCTACCCTCAACCAAACCCTAGCCCTAAATCCTACCCTAAAACCAACACCACGTTTAAGCTCAAACCTCAAGCCTCAAAGAAAGCATCAGATTACCGCAGATCTCACCTAACACTAACCCCAATCCAATCCCTACTACTAACCCCAAACCCAATCCAAACACCAAAACTATTCCTATTCCTAAACCTAACACTAAGCCAGAACCAAACCCAAGGCCTACCCCTTCTCTCAGCCTGACACTCAAACTAACCTAGACCTGAACGCAACGCTAGATCAAATACTAAAACTCACCCTTAGCCAAGGCCCTTTTAGGACCCTTCCCTGGTCCTAAAACTAAAGAGAACCCTACCCCTTCCACTAAACCTTCATCTACATCCCTAACCCTTACCCTAAACCTAAATCTACACCAAAACCTAACCCTAACCCTCACATGTCTTCTAACTGTAAAACTAACGCTTCACCTAACCCGAACTGAAACCCCAGGACTAAACCTTACCTAACACCTAGCTATATTCCTAACCCTATCCTGAAACCTAACGTTAACCCTAACCCTAAAAACAACTTGGAACCAAACCCTAACCCTAACCTGACCCTTATCAGAACCCTAAATCTAATCCTAACCGTTACCTCAATTGAACTCCAATTCTTCCTGAAATCTAAATGGGACCTTAAAACCAACCCCAGATGGAAGCCCAACCCTAAACCTAACACAAAGCATTAGATTACCACAGCCATCACCTAACTCTAACCCCAGCCTTAACGCTAATACTATCCCAAACACTATTCCAATTCCTAAACCCAACACAAACCCAAAAACACAAAGCCTACAATTCTCACAGCCTAACACTGAAAGGAAACCTAAATCTTACCCTAACTCTAAAACTAATCCAAAGCATGACCACAATTTCAACTCTAAATCTACCTTCAAACTAAAGCTGACCCTAACACCAACCTCAAGTAAAAGCCCAACCCTAAGCCTAACACAAAGCATTAGATTACAACGCTCACCTAACTTCTAACCCCCACCCTAACACTAATACTAAAGCAATCAGATTCCAAATACTAACCCAATTCCTATTCTGAAACCCAAAACTATTCCAAAAACAAACCCAAGGCCTAACCTTTCTCTCACCCTAACAATCAAAGAAAACCTATTCCTAAACCTAATCCTAAATCTAGTCCTAACCCTAACCCTCACCCTTAATCT
>JALIRH010000136.1:680000-690000 GCA_023055505.1 Callipepla californica brunnescens | reverse complement strand
CCAAACACTAACCCTAACCTTAATGTAACCCTAACCCTATTCCTAACCCTTACCCTTACTGTATCTCATTCCCTATCCTAACTCTTACCATAACCCTAACCCTGATGCTAATGCTAACCCTAACCCTGAATCTAACCCTTACCCTAACCCTATCCCTTACCCAGAAGCTAACACTTAGCGTTGTACAATACCTAACCGTACCCTAACCCTATCCCTAAACCTAAAAGGACCCCAAACTCTAACCCTAAATCTGTCCCTGAGCCTAACCTTCAACCTTACCCTAACCTTAACCCTAACCCTGTTCCATTCTCTAAACATATCTGTAAGCATTACCTTCATCCTAACTCGAACTCTACCCTAACCCTATCCCTTTGACCCCAACACAAAACCCAGATTGAGCCTGACCCTAACCTAGGTAGCATCAAGTGTATGTAGGGTGAATTTGAGTTTTAGGGTCAAAGTTAAATTGTTAGTTTTAGGGTTAGGGTGAAGGATTGCTTTAGTTCTAGTATTAGGGTGTTTGGGGTTAGGGTTAGGGTAAGGATTTTGGAGTGGATTAGGTTTAGGGTCAGGTTTGGGGGAGTTTTGGGGTTAGGGTTAGATTTAGGATTAGGGTTAGCAAAAAAGTTGTTTTAGTTTTAGTTTAGGTTAGTGCTAGGATTAGGTTGAGTGTTCTTGTGAAGTTTAGGTTTAGGGTTAGGTTTAGGTTTAGATTGAGGTTTAGGGTAAGGAGTAGGGTTCATTTGACTTTTAGGGTCAGAGTAGAGTTAAGTCGTGTTAGGGTTAAGGTTAAGAACAGGATTCAGATTCCAATTAGGTTTTGGGTTCCTACTAGGGATAGGCCTCAAATTAGTGTTAAGGTTAGGGTTAGGGTTAGGTATAGGGAAAGGGTTAGTGTTAAGGCCAGGGCAGGTGTATGGTTTAGGGTAAAGATTGGATTTAGGGTTAGGTTTAGATGTAGGTTTGGTTTGATCGTTAGGGTGTGAGAACTCTCGGCCGCTTTGCTCTCCTTCTTAAAGGGGGCTATTCCGATGCTCCGGTGACAAGGTTTTCTGGGGAACCCTTAGAAGCGTTGGAATCACACACGCCTTTGGGAGAGGAACCAGCTTTCCGTACTTAACGCCTCTCCATTGCTTCCATAGTTCTGAAAAACATCCCTTTTTGAGAGAGAATGAGAAAGATCCGCGGGTATTGTAAGAAAATTGAAGTGAATGTGTTAGATTGAAGAAGTAAAAAGGATAACAGCACAGGTCAGAGAAAAGAATGAAAACGTGCTCGCAGATGATACGTTGCATTCAGTAGCAGAGCAGAATGAGAATCTAAACTTTCCTTCCCATTGACACTGGGATCCAGCACACATTCTCTTCCAACTCCAGAAACCGAGTCACTTTCACGTGTAAACCGCGAATTGTTGGAGAAGAACCGCTACCGGCTGATTTTTGAAAAGCCGCGATTCAGTGCACTGCTGCCGTCTGACTGGCGTCTTTCTTCAGCGGCAAAAGCAGCAGGAGCCGCGATTGATGCGATTCGAGCATGAGACGCGGTTCTTCGCGGTTCGAACATTAACACGCTGCCGGTTTGCTTTGCTTGTTAAAAGTGGCTTTTGCAACGCTCCGCTGACAGTGTTTTTGGGGAACACTTAGAAGAGGTGGAATCAAACATACATTTGGAAGAAGAAACAGCTTGACGGACTTAACGCTACTATTTCACTTCCTTAGTTCTGAATACCATACCGTTCCAAAAGAGAATCGGAAAGGTACTTGTGTTCGACAAGTAAAACTTGTGTGACGGTATTAACTAGAAGAACTAAAAAAGAATAACAAGACTGGTCAGAGAAAAGAATGAAAACGTGCTCGTAGATGAATGAATGATGCAGACATACGTTGCATTCAGTAGTAGAGCAGAATGAGAATCAAAACTTTCCCTCTCACTAACACTGGGATCCAGCATCCATTCACTTGCAACACCAGAATTGGAGTCACTTTCAGGTTTCAACCGCGATTTGTTGGAATAGAAACGCTACCGGCTGATTACTGAAGACGCTATTCAGTGCACGTCTTTCAACTGACTGGCTTCTTTCTTCAGCGGCAAAAGCAGCAGGAGCCGCGATTGATGCGATTCGAACATGATTCACGGTTTTCCGCGGTTCGAACATTAGCTCGCTGCCGGTTTGCTATGTTTGTTAAAGGGAGCTTTTGCAATGCTCAGATGACAGTGTTTTTGGGGAACACTTAGAAGCGGTAGAATCACACATCCATTTGGTAGAGGAAACAGCTTGATGTACTTAACGCTCCTATTTTGCTTCCTTAACTCTGAATACCATACCGTGCCAAAAGAAAATGGGAATGATCAGCTTGGCAAGAAAAACTTGTGTGACGGTATGAAGTAGAGGTACTAAAAAGGACAAGAACACTGGTCAGAAAAAAGAATGAAATCGTGCTCGCAGATGAATGAATGATGCAGAAATACGTTGCATTCAGTAGCAGAGTAGAATGAGAATCAAATCTTTTTCTCCCACTAACATTGGGATCCAGCATCCATTCACTGAAACTCCTTCAAAGGGCTCACTTTCTCGGGGAAAACGCGATTTGTTGGAATATAACCTTCATCGGCGGATCATTGAATCCGCTCTTCAGTATACGGCAGCTGGCTGACTGGCGTCTTTCTTCAGCGGCAAAAGCAGCAGTAAGCCACGATTGATGCGATTCGAGCGGAATCGCGGTACAGCGCGGTTCGAACATGAGCATGCTGCCGATTTGCTATCTTTGCTAAAGGTGGCTTTTGCAATGCTCCGATATCAGTGTTTTAGTGGAACACTTAGAAGCGGTGGAATCACACAAACATTTGGTAGAAGAAAAAGCTTGACGTACTTAACGCTACTATTTCGCATCCTTAACTCTGAATACCATACCGTTCCAAAAGAGAGTCGGAAAGATACTTGTGTTCGACAAGAAACAGTTTTTTTCGTGTAATAACTCTAGGTACAAAAAAGAATAACAAGACTGGTCAGAGAAAAGAATGAAAACGTGCTCGTAGATGAATGAACGATTCAGACATACGTTGCATTCAGTAACAGAGCAGAATGAGAATCAAAACTTTCCTTCCCAGTAACAATGGGAACCAGCACACATTCACTTCCAACTCCTGAAACCGAGTCACTTTCACATGTAAAACGCGATTTGTTGGAATAGGACCGCTACCGGCTGATTTTTGAAAAGCCGCGATTCAGTGCACTGCTGCTGTCTGGCTGGCGTCTTTATTCAGCGGCAAAAGCAGCAGTAGCCGCGATTGATGCGATTCGAGCCTGAGACGCGGTTCTTCGCGGTTCGAACATTAACACGCTGCCGGTTTGCTTTCCTTGTTAAAAGTGGCTTTTGCAACGCTCCGCTGACAGTGTTTTTGGGGAACACTTAGAAGTGGTGAATCAAACATACATTTGGTAGAAGAAAAAGTTTAACGTACTTAACGCTGCTATTTGACTTTTTAGCTCTGAATACCATACCGTTCCAAAAGAAAAAGGGAATGAATTGTTTGTTTGGCAAGAAAAACTTGTGTGACGATATTAACTAGAAGTACTAAAAAGGTAACAAGACTGCTCAGAGAAAAGAATGAAAACGTGCTCGTAGATGAATGAACGATGCAGACATACGTTGCATTCAGTAGTAGAGCAGAATGAGAATCAAAACTTTCCCTCTCACTAACACTGGGATCCAGCATCCATTCACTTACAACACCAGAATTGGAGTCACTTTCAGGTTTCAACCGCGATTTGTTGGAATAGAAACGCTACCGGCTGATTACTGAAGACGCTATTCAGTGCACGTCTTTCAACTGACTGGCTTCTTTCTTCAGCGGCAAAAGCAGCAGGAGCCGCGATTGATGCGATTCGAACATGATTCACGGTTTTCCGCTTTTCGAACATTAGCTCGCTGCCGGTTTGCTATGTTTGTTAAAGGGAGCTTTTGCAATGCTCAGATGACAGTGTTTTTGGGGAACATTTAGAAGCGGTGGAATCACACAATGCAATTAGTTGAAGAAACAGCTTTCCGTAATAAACTTTTCAATTTTGCTTCTTTATCTCTGAATACCATACTTTTGCAAAAGATAATCGAAAGATACTTGTGTTCGACAAGAAAAAGTTTTTCCATGTATTAACTAGAGGTACGAAAAAGAATAACAACACTGGTCAGAGTAAAGAATGAAAACGTGCTCGTAGATGAATGAACGATGCAGACATACGTTGCATTCTGTAGTAGAGCAGAATGAGAATCTAAACTTTCCTTCCCACTAACATTGGGATGCAGCATACATACACTTCCAACTCCTGAAACGGAGTCACTTTCACGTGTAAACCGCGAATTGTTGGAGAAGAACCGCTACCGGCTGATTATTGATGCCGCGATTCAGTGCACGGCAGCCGGCTGACTGGCGTCTTTCTTCAGCGGCAAAAGCAGCAGGAGCCGCGATTGATGCGAGTGAATCGGAATCCGCGGCTAGGCGCGGTTCGAGCATCAAATTCTCTGCCGCTTTTTCTCTGCTTCTAAAGGGATCTATTCCGATGCTCCGGTGACAAGGTTTTCTTTGGAACATTTAGAAGCCGTAGAATCGCACACACCTTTGGGAGAAGAATTATCTTTCCGTACTTAACGTAGCTCCATTGCTTTCATAGTTCTGAAAAACATCCCTTTTTGAGAGAGAATGAGAAAGATCCGCCGGTATTGGATGAAAATTCAAGTGAGTGTATTAGATTAAGAAAGTAATAAGGATAACAGCACTGGTCAGAGAAAAGAAGGAAAACGTGCTCGCAGATGAATGAACGATGCAGACATACGTTGCATTCAGTAGCAGAGCAGAATGAGAATCAAAACTTTTCCTCTCACTAACACTGGTATTCAGCTTACATTCACTTACAACTCCTGAAACAGAGTCACTTTCAAGTCGAAAACGCGATTTGTTGGAATTAGACAGCCAACGGCTAACTTTTGAAAAGCCGCGATTCAGTGCACTGTTGCCGTCTGACTAGCGTCTTTCTTCAGCGGCAAAAGCAGCAGTAGCCGCGATTGATGCGATTCGAGCCTGATACGCGGTTCCGCGCTTTTTGAACATAAAGCTCGCTGCTGGTATGTTGTGCATGTTAAAGGTGGCTTAAGCAATGCTCTGATGACAGTGTTTTTGGGAAACATTAGAAGCTGTGGAATCACACAATGCATTTAGGAGAAGTAACAGCTTTCAGTAGTAAACGTTTCTCTTTTTCTTCTTTAACTCTGAATACCATACGGTTCCGAAGGAGAATCGGAGAGATACTTGTGTTCGACAAGAGAAAGTTTTTTCGTGTATTAACTAGATTTACTAAAAAGTATAACAAGATTGGTCAGAGAAAAGAATGCAAACGAGCTCGTAGATGAATGAACGATGCAGACATACGTTGCATTCTGTAACAGAGCAGAATGAGAATCAAATCTTACCCTCCCATTAACATTGGGATCCAGCATCCATTCACTTACAACTCCTGATACGGAGTCACGCTCACGTGTAAACCGCGATTTGCTGGAGTAGGTACGCTACCGGCTGATTATTGAAAAGCCGCGATTCAGTGCACTTTTACCGGCTGTCTGGCTTCTTTCTTCAGCGGCAAAAGAAGCAGGAGCCGCGATTGATGCGATTGAATGGGAATCCGCGGCTAAGCGCGGTTCGAGCATCAAAATCTCGGCCGCTTTTTCTCTGCTTCTTAAAGGGGGCTACTCCGATGCTCCGGTGACAAGGTTTTCTGGGGAACATTTAGAAGCGGTAGAATCACACACGGCTTTGGGAGAGGAATTATCTTTCCGTACTTCACGCCTCTCCATTGCTTCCATAGTTCTGAAAAACATCCCTTTTGAGAGAGAATGAGAAAGATCCGCTGGTATTGTAAGAAAATTCAAGTGAGTGTATTAGATTAAGGAAGTAAAAAGGATTACAGCACTGGTAGGAGAAAAGAATGAAAACGTGCTCGCAGATGAATAAACGATTCAGACATACGTTGCATACAGTAACAGAGCAGAATGAGAATCAAAACTTTCCTTCTCACTAGCACTGGGATCCAGCACACATTCTCTTCCAAAACCAGAAACCGAGTCACTCTCACGTGTAAACCGCGAATTGTTGGAATAGGACCGCTACCGGCTGATTTTTGAAAAGCCGCGATTCTGTGCACTGCTGCTGTCTGACTGGCGTCTTTCTTCAGCGGCAAAAGCAGCAGTAGCCGCGATTGATGAGATTCGAGCGGAATCCGAGGTTCTGAGCGGTTCGAACATTAACACGCTGCCGGTTTGCTTTGCTTGTTAAAGAAGGCTTCTGCAACGCTCCGTTAACAGTGTTTTTGGGGAACACTTAGAAGAGGTGGAATCAAACATACATTTGGTAGAAGAAACAGCTTGACTTACTTAACACTTCTATTTCACTTCCTCAGTTCTGAATATCATACCGTTGCAAATGACAATCTGAATTGTCCGTTTGTTTGGCAAGAAAAACTGGTGTGACTAGAGGTGCTAAAAAAGGTAACAAGACTGGCCAGAGTAAAGAATGAAAACTTTCATGCAGATGAATGAATGATGCAGACATACGTTGCATTCAGTAACAGAGCAGAATGAGAATCAAAACTTTCCCTCTCACTAACACTGTTATCAGGCATCCATTCACTTACAACTCGTGAAACGGAGTCACGTTCACGTGTAAACCGCGATTTGCTGGAGTAGGAACGCTACCGGCTGATTATTGAAAAGCCGCGATTCAGTGCACTTTTACCAGCTGACTGGCTTCTTTCTTCAGCGGCAAAAGCAGCAGGAGCCGCGATTGATGCGATTGAATCGGAATCCGCGGCTAAGCGCGGCTCGAGCATCTAACTCTCGGCCGCTTTGCACTGCTTCTTAAAGGGGGCTATTACGATGCTCCGGTGACAAGGTTTTCTGGGGAACATTTGGAAGCTGTAGAATCACACATACCATTGGGAGAATTAACTTTTCGTACTTAACGCCTCTCCATTGCTTCCATAGTTCTGAAAAACATCCCTTTTTGAGAGAAAATGAGAACGACCCACGTGTATTGTAAGAAAATTGAAATGAATGTGTTAGATTGAGGAAGTAAAAAAGATACCAACACTGGTAGGAGAAAAGAATGAAAACGTGCTCGCAGATGAATGAATGATGCAGACATACGTTGCATTCAGTAGCAGAGCAGAATGAGAATCAAAACTTTCCCTCCTATTGACATTGGGATCCAGCACACATTCTCTTACAACTCCAGAAACGGAGTCACTTTCACGTGTTAGACGCGATTTGATGAAATTTGACCGTAACCGCCTAATTATTGATGCCGCTATTCAGTGCACGTCTGTCGTTTTATTGGCGTCTTTCTTCAGCGGCAAAAGCAGCAGTAGCCGCGATTGATGCGATTCGAGCCTGATACGTGGTTCTTTGCGTTTCAACTAGAAAGCTCGCAGCCGTTTTGCTCTGCTTTTTAAGAAGGCTTTTGCAATGCTCCGATGACAGTGTTTTTGGGGAACATTTCGAAGCGGTTGAATCACACAATGCATTTGGTAGAAAAAACAGCTTGACGTATTCAACGCTACTATTTGACTTCTTTAGCTCTGAATATCATACCGTTCCAAATGAACATCGGAATGATCCGTTTCTTCGACATCAAAACTGGTGTGTCGGTATTATCTAGAGGTACTAAAAAGGATAAGAACACCGCTCAGAGAAAAAGAATGAAAACGTGCTCGCAGATGAATGAATGATGCAGACATACGTTGTATACAGTTGCAGAGCAGAATGAGAATCCAAACTTACCCTCCCATTAATATTAGGATTCAGCTTCCATTCACTTCCAACTCCTGAAACGGAGTCACTTTCACATGGAAACCGCGATTTGCTTGATTAGGACCTCTGCCGGCTGATTCTTGAAGCCGCTATTCATTGCACGGCACCTTGATGACGCTCGTCTTTCTTCAGCGGCAAAAGCCGCAGGAGCCGCGATTGATGCCGTAGAATCGGAATTCGCAGATCAGCGCCATTCGAACAGAAAGCTCGCTGCTGGTGTGATCTACTTGGTAAAGGGGGCTTTTGCGGTGCTCTGATTATACGGTTTCTTGCTGAACATTTCGAAGCAGTGGAATCACACCTGATTTGTCTACAGGAGAAATGACACCTAAGACTATTGCTAACCCGAAACCTAATCCAAGCTCCAACCTTTACCCTATCCACAATCCTTGCCCTAACTCACAACCTAAGCCTCAACCTCAACCTAAGCATAACCCTAAGCCTTACTTGAAATGCTAAACCTAACCCTAACCCTAACCTCAAACCTAGCACTAACCCTACTCCCAACCAAAACCACAACTCTAATCCTAAACCTAAAGCTAACTCTAAATCTAAAGCTAAGCCTAATACTTACCCTTGACCCAAATCGTCTCCATAAGAATCACTGTAGCTATTAGCCGAATCCTAACTCTACCTTCAAGCTATCCCTAACTCTGATCCTAATCCAAAACCCAAATTGAAGCCCAACCCTAAACCTGGAACAAAGCATCAAATTGCCACAACCCTCACCTAACTCGAAACCAAAACCAAAACCTAGCCCTAAAGCAAACCCCAAGCCCAATCCAAACCCCAAACCTACTCCTATTCCTAAACCTTATCTTAACCCTAAACCAAACCCAAGGCCCTCCCCTTCTCTCAGCCTAACACTCAAACTAACCTAAACCCGAAACTAACCCTACATTTATCCTAATCTTATCCATATTCTAAGGCCTAACCCTACTCTGACCAGAAAGCTCATGTTGTCTAAAATCTACCCCTTACCTAAAACCTAAATCGACAAAAAAACCTAACCCGAAACCTCAACCTAACTCTTCTCCTAACTAGAACACCAGCACTTCACCTTACCCTAACTGGAAACCTAGGACTAAATCCTTACCTTGTCCAGAACCCTATTCCTAACCCAAACCAGAATTCTAACCTCTACCCTAACCAAAACCCTTCCCCTAAACCTAAACCTAATGCTACCCTCAACCAAACCCTAGCCCTAAATCCTACCCTAAAACCAACACCACGTTTAAGCTCAAACCTCAAGCCTCAAAGAAAGCATCAGATTACCGCAGATCTCACCTAACACTAACCCCAATCCAATCCCTACTACTAACCCCAAACCCAATCCAAACACCAAAACTATTCCTATTCCTAAACCTAACACTAAGCCAGAACCAAACCCAAGGCCTACCCCTTCTCTCAGCCTGACACTCAAACTAACCTAGACCTGAACGCAACGCTAGATCAAATACTAAAACTCACCCTTAGCCAAGGCCCTTTTAGGACCCTTCCCTGGTCCTAAAACTAAAGAGAACCCTACCCCTTCCACTAAACCTTCATCTACATCCCTAACCCTTACCCTAAACCTAAATCTACACCAAAACCTAACCCTAACCCTCACATGTCTTCTAACTGTAAAACTAACGCTTCACCTAACCCGAACTGAAACCCCAGGACTAAACCTTACCTAACACCTAGCTATATTCCTAACCCTATCCTGAAACCTAACGTTAACCCTAACCCTAAAAACAACTTGGAACCAAACCCTAACCCTAACCTGACCCTTATCAGAACCCTAAATCTAATCCTAACCGTTACCTCAATTGAACTCCAATTCTTCCTGAAATCTAAATGGGACCTTAAAACCAACCCCAGATGGAAGCCCAACCCTAAACCTAACACAAAGCATTAGATTACCACAGCCATCACCTAACTCTAACCCCAGCCTTAACGCTAATACTATCCCAAACACTATTCCAATTCCTAAACCCAACACAAACCCAAAAACACAAAGCCTACAATTCTCACAGCCTAACACTGAAAGGAAACCTAAATCTTACCCTAACTCTAAAACTAATCCAAAGCATGACCACAATTTCAACTCTAAATCTACCTTCAAACTAAAGCTGACCCTAACACCAACCTCAAGTAAAAGC
>JALIRH010000136.1:667500-677500 GCA_023055505.1 Callipepla californica brunnescens | reverse complement strand
CCCTTACCCTAATCAAACCCTATCCCTATTCCTAACCCTTACCCTAACCGTATCACAATCCCTATCCTAACTCTTACCGTAACCCAAACCCTAACCTAACCCTAACCCTAACCCTATCCCTAACCCTTACCCTAACCCTAACCCTACCCTAACCTTAACTCTACCCTAACCGTATCCCTACCCTAACCCTAACCCTAATCCTAGCCCTTACTCTAACTTTATTCCTAACCCTACCCCTGATCCAAACACTAACCCTAACCTTAATGTAACCCTAACCCTATTCCTAACCCTTACCCTTACTGTATCCCATTCCCTATCCTAACTCTTACCATAACCCTAACCCTGATGCTAATGCTAACCCTAACCCTGAATCTAACCCTTACCCTAACCCTATCCCTTACCCAGAAGCTAACACTTAGCGTTGTACAATACCTAACCGTACCCTAACCCTATCCCTAAACCTAAAAGGACCCCAAACTCTAACCCTAAATCTGTCCCTGAGCCTAACCTTCAACCTTACCCTAACCTTAACCCTAACCCTGTTCCATTCTCTAAACATATCTGTAAGCATTACCTTCATCCTAACTCGAACTCTACCCTAACCCTATCCCTTTGACCCCAACACAAAACCCAGATTGAGCCTGACCCTAACCTAGGTAGCATCAAGTGTATGTAGGGTGAATTTGAGTTTTAGGGTCAAAGTTAAATTGTTAGTTTTAGGGTTAGGGTGAAGGATTGCTTTAGTTCTAGTATTAGGGTGTTTGGGGTTAGGGTTAGGGTAAGGATTTTGGAGTGGATTAGGTTTAGGGTCAGGTTTGGGGGAGTTTTGGGGTTAGGGTTAGATTTAGGATTAGGGTTAGCAAAAAAGTTGTTTTAGTTTTAGTTTAGGTTAGTGCTAGGATTAGGTTGAGTGTTCTTGTGAAGTTTAGGTTTAGGGTTAGGTTTAGGTTTAGATTGAGGTTTAGGGTAAGGAGTAGGGTTCATTTGACTTTTAGGGTCAGAGTAGAGTTAAGTCGTGTTAGGGTTAAGGTTAAGAACAGGATTCAGATTCCAATTAGGTTTTGGGTTCCTACTAGGGATAGGCCTCAAATTAGTGTTAAGGTTAGGGTTAGGGTTAGGTATAGGGAAAGGGTTAGTGTTAAGGCCAGGGCAAGTGTATGGTTGAGGGTAAAGATTGGATTTAGGGTTAGGTTTAGATGTAGGTTTGGTTTGATCGTTAGGGTGTGAGAACTCTCGGCCGCTTTGCTCTCCTTCTTAAAGGGGGCTATTCCGATGCTCCGGTGACAAGGTTTTCTGGGGAACCCTTAGAAGCGTTGGAATCACACACGCCTTTGGGAGAGGAACCAGCTTTCCGTACTTAACGCCTCTCCATTGCTTCCATAGTTCTGAAAAACATCCCTTTTTGAGAGAGAATGAGAAAGATCCGCGGT
The DNA here is from genome assembly GCA_023055505.1 of Callipepla californica brunnescens. Lineage (NCBI taxonomy): Eukaryota > Metazoa > Chordata > Aves > Galliformes > Odontophoridae > Callipepla > Callipepla californica. The sequence continues at coordinate 676,070 of JALIRH010000136.1, read as the reverse complement.
ATTGTAAGAAAATTGAAGTGAATGTGTTAGATTGAAGAAGTAAAAAGGATAACAGCACTGGTCAGAGAAAAGAATGAAAACGTGCTCGCAGATGATACGTTGCATTCAGTAGCAGAGCAGAATGAGAATCTAAACTTTCCTTCCCATTAACACTGGGATCCAGCACACATTCTCTTCCAACTCCAGAAACCGAGTCACTTTCACGTGTAAACCGCGAATTGTTGGAGAAGAACCGCTACCGGCTGATTTTTGAAAAGCCGCGATTCAGTGCACTGCTGCCGTCTGACTGGCGTCTTTCTTCAGCGGCAAAAGCAGCAGTAGCCGCGATTGATGCGATTCGAGCCTGAGACGCGGTTCTTCGCGGTTCGAACATTAACACGCTGCCGGTTTGCTTTGCTTGTTAAAAGTGGCTTTTGCAACGCTCCGCTGACAGTGTTTTTGGGGAACACTTAGAAGAGGTGGAATCAAACATACATTTGGAAGAAGAAACAGCTTGACGGACTTAACGCTACTATTTCACTTCCTTAGTTCTGAATACCATACCGTTCCAAAAGAGAATCGGAAAGGTACTTGTGTTCGACAAGTAAAACTTGTGTGACGGTATTAACTAGAAGAACTAAAAAAGAATAACAAGACTGGTCAGAGAAAAGAATGAAAACGTGCTCGTAGATGAATGAATGATGCAGACATACGTTGCATTCAGTAGTAGAGCAGAATGAGAATCAAAACTTTCCCTCTCACTAACACTGGGATCCAGCATCCATTCACTTGCAACACCAGAATTGGAGTCACTTTCAGGTTTCAACCGCGATTTGTTGGAATAGAAACGCTACCGTCTGATTACTGAAGACGCTATTCAGTGCACGTCTTTCAACTGACTGGCTTCTTTCTTCAGCGGCAAAAGCAGCAGGAGCCGCGATTGATGCGATTCGAACATGATTCACGGTTTTCCGCTTTTCGAACATTAGCTCGCTGCCGGTTTGCTATGTTTGTTAAAGGGAGCTTTTGCAATGCTCAGATGACAGTGTTTTTGGGGAACACTTAGAAGCGGTAGAATCACACATCCATTTGGTAGAGGAAACAGCTTGATGTACTTAACGCTCCTATTTTGCTTCCTTAACTCTGAATACCATACCGTGCCAAAAGAAAATGGGAATGATCAGCTTGGCAAGAAAAACTTGTGTGACGGTATGAAGTAGAGGTACTAAAAAGGACAAGAACACTGGTCAGAAAAAAGAATGAAATCGTGCTCGCAGATGAATGAATGATGCAGAAATACGTTGCATTCAGTAGCAGAGTAGAATGAGAATCAAATCTTTTTCTCCCACTAACATTGGGATCCAGCATCCATTCACTGAAACTCCTTCAAAGGGCTCACTTTCTCGGGGAAAACGCGATTTGTTGGAATATAACCTTCATCGGCGGATCATTGAATCCGCTCTTCAGTATACGGCAGCTGGCTGACTGGCGTCTTTCTTCAGCGGCAAAAGCAGCAGTAAGCCACGATTGATGCGATTCGAGCGGAATCGCGGTACAGCGCGGTTCGAACATGAGCATGCTGCCGATTTGCTATGTTTGCTAAAGGTGGCTTTTGCAATGCTCCGATATCAGTGTTTTTGTGGAACATTTAGAAGCGGTGGAATCACACAAACATTTGGTAGAAGAAAAAGCTTGAGGTACTTAACGCTACTATTTCGCATCCTTAACTCTGAATACCATACCGTTCCAAAAGAGAGTCGGAAAGATACTTGTGTTCGACAAGAAAAAGTTTTTTTCGTGTAATAACTCTAGGTACAAAAAAGAATAACAAGACTGGTCAGAGAAAAGAATGAAAACGTGCTCGTAGATGAATGAACGATTCAGACATACGTTGCATTCAGTAACAGAGCAGAATGAGAATCAAAACTTTCCTTCCCAGTAACAATGGGAACCAGCACACATTCACTTCCAACTCCAGAAACCGAGTCACTTTCACATGTAAAACGCGATTTGTTGGAATAGGACCGCTACCGGCTGATTTTTGAAAAGCCGCGATTCAGTGCACTGCTGCTGTCTGACTGGCGTCTTTCTTCAGCGGCAAAAGCAGCAGTAGCCGCGATTGATGCGATTCGAGCATGAGACGCGGTTCTTCGCGGTTCGAACATTAACACGCTGCCGGTTTGCTTTGCTTGTTAGAAGTGGCTTTTGCAACGCTCCGCTGACAGTGTTTTTGGGGAACACTTAGAAGTGGTGAATCAAACATACATTTGGTAGAAGAAAAAGTTTAACGTACTTAACGCTGCTATTTGACTTTTTAGCTCTGAATACCATACCGTTCCAAAAGAAAAAGGGAATGAATTGTTTGTTTGGCAAGAAAAACTTGTGTGACGATATTAACTAGAAGTACTAAAAAGGTAACAAGACTGCTCAGAGAAAAGAATGAAAACGTGCTCGTAGATGAATGAACGATGCAGACATACGTTGCATTCAGTAGTAGAGCAGAATGAGAATCAAAACTTTCCCTCTCACTAACACTGGGATCCAGCATCCATTCACTTACAACACCAGAATTGGAGTCACTTTCAGGTTTCAACCGTGATTTGTTGGAATAGAAACGCTACCGGCTGATTACTGAAGACGCTATTCAGTGCACGTCTTTCAACTGACTGGCTTCTTTCTTCAGCGGCAAAAGCAGCAGGAGCCGCGATTGATGCGATTCGAACATGATTCACGGTTTTCCGCTTTTCGAACATTAGCTCGCTGCCGGTTTGCTATGTTTGTTAAAGGGAGCTTTTGCAATGCTCAGATGACAGTGTTTTTGGGGAACATTTAGAAGCGGTGGAATCACACAATGCAATTAGTAGAAGAAACTGCTTTCCGTAATAAACGTCTCTCTTTTGCTCCTTTATCTCTGAATACCATACTTTTGCAAAAGATAATCGAAAGATACTTGTGTTCGACAAGAAAAAGTTTTTCCATGTATTAACTAGAGGTACGAAAAAGAATAACAACACTGGTCAGAGTAAAGAATGAAAACGTGCTCGTAGATGAATGAACGATGCAGACATACGTTGCATTCTGTAGTAGAGCAGAATGAGAATCAAAACTTTCCTTCCCACTAACATTGGGATGCAGCATACATACACTTCCAACTCCTGAAACGGAGTCACTTTCACGTGTAATCCGCGAATTGTTGGAGAAGAACCGCTACCGGCTGATTATTGATGCCGCGATTCAGTGCACGGCAGCCGGCTGACTGGCGTCTTTCTTCAGCGGCAAAAGCAGCAGGAGACGCGACTGATGCGAGTGAATCGGAATCCGCGGCTAGGCCGGTTCGAGCATCAAATTCTCTGCCGCTTTTTCTCTGCTTCTAAAGGGAGCTATTCCGATGCTCCGGTGACAAGGTTTCCTTTGGAACATTTAGAAGCGGTAGAATCGCACACACCTTTGGGAGAGGAATTATCTTTCCGTACTTAACGTAGCTCCATTGCTTTCATAGTTCTGAAAAACATCCCTTTTTGAGAGAGAATGAGAAAGATCCGCCGGTATTGGATGAAAATTCAAGTGAGTGTATTAGATTAAGGAAGTAAAAAGGATAACAGCACTGGTCAGAGAAAAGAAGGAAAACGTGCTCGCAGATGAATGAACGATGCAGACATACGTTGCATTCAGTAGCAGAGCAGAATGAGAATCTAAACTTTTCCTCTCACTAACACTGGTATTCATCTTACATTCACTTACAACTCCTGAAACGGAGTCACTTTCAAGTCGAAAACGCGATTTGTTGGAATTAGACAGCCAACGGCTAACTTTTGAAAAGCCGCGATTCAGTGCACTGTTGCCGTCTGACTAGCGTCTTTCTTCAGCGGCAAAAGCAGCAGTAGCCGCGATTGATGCGATTCGAGCCTGATACGCGGTTCCGCGCTGTTTGAACATAAAGCTCGCTGCTGGTATGCTGTGCATGTTAAAGGTGGCTTAAGCAATGCTCTGATGACAGTGTTTTTGGGAAACATTAGAAGCTGTGGAATCACACAATGCATTTAGGAGAAGTAACAGCTTTCCGTAGTAAACGTTTCTCTTTTGCTTCTTTAACTCTGAATACCATACGGTTCCGAAGGAGAATCGGAGAGATACTTGTGTTCGACAAGAGAAAGTTTTTTCGTGTATTAACTAGATTTACTAAAAAGTATAACAAGATCGGTCAGAGAAAAGAATGCAAACGAGCTCGTAGATGAATGAACGATGCAGACATACGTTGCATTCTGTAACAGAGCAGAATGAGAATCAAATCTTACCCTCCCATTAACATTGGGATCCAGCATCCATTCACTTACAACTCCTGATACGGAGTCACGCTCACGTGTAAACCGCGTATTGCTGGAGTAGGAACGCTACCGGCTGATTATTGAAAAGCCGCGATTCAGTGCACTTTTACCGGCTGACTGGCTTCTTTCTTCAGCGGCAAAAGCAGCAGGAGCCGCGATTGATGCGATTGAATGGGAATCCGCGGCTAAGCGCGGTTCGAGCATCAAAATCTCGGCCGCTTTTTCTCTGCTTCTTAAAGGGGGCTACTCCGTTGCTCCGGTGACAAGGTTTTCTGGGGAACATTTAGAAGCGGTAGAATCACACACGGCTTTGGGAGAGGAATTATCTTTCCGTACTTCACGCCTCTCCATTGCTTCCATAGTTCTGAAAAACATCCCTTTTTGAGAGAGAATGCGAAAGATCCGCTGGTATTGTAAGAAAATTCAAGTGAGTGTATTAGATTAAGGAAGTAAAAAGGATTACAGCACTGGTAGGAGAAAAGAATGAAAACGTGCTCGCAGATGAATAAACGATTCAGACATACGTTGCACTCAGTAACAGAGCAGAATGAGAATCAAAACTTTCCTTCTCACTAACACTGGGATCCAGCACACATTACTTCCAAAACCAGAAACCGAGTCACTCTCACGTGTAAACCGCGAATTGTTGGAGAAGTACCGCTACCGGCTGATTTTTGAAAAGCCGCGATTCTGTGCACTGCTGCTGTCTGACTGGCGTCTTTCTTCAGCGGCAAAAGCAGCAGTAGCCGCGATTGATGAGATTCGAGCGGAATCCGAGGTTCTTCGCGGTTCGAACATTAACACGCTGCCGGTTTGCTTTGCTTGTTAAAGAAGGCTTCTGCAACGCTCCGTTAACAGTGTTTTTGGGGAACACTTAGAAGAGGTGGAATCAAACATACATTTGGAAGAAGAAACAGCTTGACTTACTTAACACTTCTATTTCACTTCCTCAGTTCTGAATATCATACCGTTGCAAATGACAATCTGAATTGTCCGTTTGTTTGGCAAGAAAAACTGGTGTGACTAGAGGTGCTAAAAAAGGTAACAAGACTGGCCAGAGTAAAGAATGAAAACTTTCATGCAGATGAATGAATGATGCAGACATACGTTGCATTCAGTAACAGAGCAGAATGAGAATCAAAACTTTCCCTCTCACTAACACTGTTATCAGGCATCCATTCACTTACAACTCGTGAAACGGAGTCACGTTCACGTGTAAACCGCGATTTGCTGGAGTAGGAACGCTACCGGCTGATTATTGAAAAGCCGCGATTCAGTGCACTTTTACCAGCTGACTGGCTTCTTTCTTCAGCGGCAAAAGCAGCAGGAGCCGCGATTGATGCGATTGAATCGGAATCCGCGGCTAAGCGCGGCTCGAGCATCTAACTCTCGGCCGCTTTGCACTGCTTCTTAAAGGGGGCTATTACGATGCTCCGGTGACAAGGTTTTCTGGGGAACATTTGGAAGCTGTAGAATCACACATACCATTGGGAGAATTAACTTTTCGTACTTAACGCCTCTCCATTGCTTCCATAGTTCTGAAAAACATCCCTTTTTGAGAGAAAATGAGAACGACCCACGTGTATTGTAAGAAAATTGAAATGAATATGTTAGATTGAGGAAGTAAAAAAGATACCAACACTGGTAGGAGAAAAGAATGAAAACGTGCTCGCAGATGAATGAATGATGCAGACATACGTTGCATTCAGTAGCAGAGCAGAATGAGAATCAAAACTTTCCCTCCTATTGACATTGGGATCCAGCACACATTCTCTTACAACTCCAGAAACGGAGTCACTTTCACGTGTTAGACGCGATTTGATGAAATTTGACCGTAACCGCCTAATTATTGATGCCGCTATTCAGTGCACGTCTGTCGTTTTATTGGCGTCTTTCTTCAGCGGCAAAAGCAGCAGTAGCCGCGATTGATGCGATTCGAGCCTGATACGTGGTTCTTTGCGTTTCAACTAGAAAGCTCGCAGCCGTTTTGCTCTGCTTTTTAAAGAAGGCTTTTGCAATGCTCCGATGACAGTGTTTTTGGGGAACATTTCGAAGCGGTTGAATCACACAATGCATTTGGTAGAAAAAACAGCTTGACGTATTCAACGCTACTATTTGACTTCTTTAGCTCTGAATATCATACCGTTCCAAATGAACATCGGAATGATCCGTTTCTTCGACATCAAAACTGCTGTGTCGGTATTATCTAGAGGTACTAAAAAGGAGAAGAACACCGCTCAGAGAAAAAGAATGAAAACGTGCTCGCCGATGAATGAATGATGCAGACCTACGTTGTATACAGTTGCAGAGCAGAATGAGAATCCAAACTTACCCTCCCATTAATATTAGGATTCAGCTTCCATTCACTTCCAACTCCTGAAACGGAGTCACTTTCACATGGAAACCGCGATTTGCTTGATTAGGACCTCTGCCGGCTGATTCTTGAAGCCGCTATTCATTGCACGGCACCTTGATGACGCTCGTCTTTCTTCAGCGGCAAAAGCCGCAGGAGCCGCGATTGATGCCGTAGAATCGGAATTCGCAGATCAGCGCCATTCGAACAGAAAGCTCGCTGCTGGTGTGATCTACTTGGTAAAGGGGGCTTTTGCGGTGCTCTGATTATAGGGTTTCTTGCTGAACATTTCGAAGCAGTGGAATCACACCTGATTTGTCTACAGGAGAAATGACACCTAAGACTATTGCTAACCCGAAACCTAATCCAAGCTCCAACCTTTACCCTATCCACAATCCTTGCCCTAACTCACAACCTAAGCCTCAACCTCAACCTAAGCATAACCCTAAGCCTTACTTGAAATGCTAAACCTAACCCTAACCCTAACCTCAAACCTAGCACTAACCCTACTCCCAACCAAAACCACAACTCTAATCCTAAACCTAAAGCTAACTCTAAATCTAAAGCTAAGCCTAATACTTACCCTTGACCCAAATCGTCTCCATAAGAATCACTGTAGCTATAAGCCGAATCCTAACTCTACCTTCAAGCTATCCCTAACTCTGATCCTAATCCAAAACCCAAATTGAAGCCCAACCCTAAACCTGGAACAAAGCATCAAATTGCCACAACCCTCACCTAACTCGAAACCAAAACCAAAACCTAGCCCTAAAGCAAACCCCAAGCCCAATCCAAACCCCAAACCTACTCCTATTCCTAAACCTTATCTTAACCCTAAACCAAACCCAAGGCCCTCCCCTTCTCTCAGCCTAACACTCAAACTAACCTAAACCCGAAACTAACCCTACATTTATCCTAATCTTATCCATATTCTAAGGCCTAACCCTACTCTGACCAGAAAGCTCATGTTGTCTAAAATCTACCCCTTACCTAAAACCTAAATCGACAAAAAAACCTAACCCGAAACCTCAACCTAACTCTTCTCCTAACTAGAACACCAGCACTTCACCTTACCCTAACTGGAAACCTAGGACTAAATCCTTACCTTGTCCAGAACCCTATTCCTAACCCAAACCCGAATTCTAACCTCTACCCTAACCAAAACCCTTCCCCTAAACCTAAACCTAATGCTACCCTCAACCAAACCCTAGCCCTAAATCCTACCCTAAAACCAACACCACGTTTAAGCTCAAACCTCAAGCCTCAAAGAAAGCATCAGATTACCGCAGATCTCACCTAACACTAACCCCAATCCAATCCCTACTACTAACCCCAAACCCAATCCAAACACCAAAACTATTCCTATTCCTAAACCTAACACTAAGCCAGAACCAAACCCAAGGCCTACCCCTTCTCTCAGCCTGACACTCAAACTAACCTAGACCTGAACGCAACGCTAGATCAAATACTAAAACTCACCCTTAGCCAAGGCCCTTTTAGGACCCTTCCCTGGTCCTAAAACTAAAGAGAACCCTACCCCTTCCACTAAACCTTCATCTACATCCCTAACCCTTACCCTAAACCTAAATCTACACCAAAACCTAACCCTAACCCTCACATGTCTTCTAACTGTAAAACTAACGCTTCACCTAACCCGAACTGAAACCCCAGGACTAAACCTTACCTAACACCTAGCTATATTCCTAACCCTATCCTGAAACCTAACGTTAACCCTAACCCTAAAAACAACTTGGAACCAAACCCTAACCCTAACCTGACCCTTATCAGAACCCTAAATCTAATCCTAACCGTTACCTCAATTGAACTCCAATTCTTCCTGAAATCTAAATGGGACCTTAAAACCAACCCCAGATGGAAGCCCAACCCTAAACCTAACACAAAGCATTAGATTA
>JALIRH010000136.1:652500-662500 GCA_023055505.1 Callipepla californica brunnescens | reverse complement strand
CCCTAACCCTAACCCTTACCCTAACCCTAGCCTAACCCAAACCCTAACCCTAACCCTACCCTAACCCTAACCCTAACCCTAACCCTAACCCTACCCCTAACCCTACTTTACCCTAACCCTAATCCTAACACTAACTCTAACTTTATTCCTTACCCTAACACTAATCCAATCCCGAACCCTAACCCTAATCCTAGCCCTTACTCTAACTTTATTCGTAACCCTACCCCTAATCCAAACAATAACCCTTACCCTAATCAAACCCTATCCCTATTCCTAACCCTTACCCTAACCGTATCACAATCCCTATCCTAACTCTTACCGTAACCCAAACCCTAACCTAACCCTAACCCTAACCCTATCCCTAACCCTTACCCTAACCCTAACCCTACCCTAACCTTAACTCTACCCTAACCGTATCCCTACCCTAACCCTAACCCTAATCCTAGCCCTTACTCTAATTTTATTCCTAACCCTACCCCTGATCCAAACACTAACCCTAACCTTAATGTAACCCTAACCCTATTCCTAACCCTTACTCTAACTGTATCCCATTCCCTATCCTAACTCTTACTATAACCCTAACCCTGATGCTAATGCTAACCCTAACCCTGAATCTAACCCTTACCCTAACCCTATCCCTTACCCAGAAGCTAACACTTAGCGTTGTACAATACCTAACCGTACCCTAACCCTATCCCTAAACCTAAAAGGAACCCAAACTCTAACCCTAAATCTGTCCCTGAGCCTAACCTTCAACCTTACCCTAACCTTAACCCTAACCCTGTTCCATTCTCTAAACATATCTGTAAGCATTACCTTCATCCTAACTCGAACTCTACCCTAACCCTATCCCTTTGACCCCAACACAAAACCCAGATTGAGCCTGACCCTAACCTAGGTAGCATCAAGTGTATGTAGGGTGAATTTGAGTTTTAGGGTCAAAGTTAAATTGTTAGTTTTAAGGTTAGGGTGAAGGATTGCTTTAGTTCTCGTATTAGGGTGTTTGGGGTTAGGGTTAGGGTAAGGATTTTGGAGTGGATTAGGTTTAGGGTCAGGTTTGGGGGAGTTTTGGGGTTAGGGTTAGATTTAGGATTAGGGTTAGCAAAAAAGTTGTTTTAGTTTTAGTTTAGGTTAGTGCTAGGATTAGGTTGAGTGTTCTTGTGAAGTTTAGGTTTAGGGTTAGGTTTAGGTTTAGATTGAGGTTTAGGGTAAGGAGTAGGGTTAATTTGACTTTTAGGGTCAGAGTAGAGTTAAGTCGTGTTAGGGTTAAGGTTAAGAACAGGATTCAGATTCCAATTAGGTTTTGGGTTCCTACTAGGGATAGGCCTCAAATTAGTGTTAAGGTTAGGGTTAGGGTTAGGTATAGGGAAAGGGTTAGTGTTAAGGCCAGGGCAAGTGTATGGTTGAGGGTAAAGATTGGATTTAGGGTTAGGTTTAGATGTAGGTTTGGTTTGATCGTTAGGGTGTGAGAACTCTCGGCCGCTTTGCTCTCCTTCTTAAAGGGGGCTATTCCGATGCTCCGGTGACAAGGTTTTCTGGGGAACCCTTAGAAGCGTTGGAATCACACACGCCTTTGGGAGAGGAACCAGCTTTCCGTACTTAACGCCTCTCCATTGCTTCCATAGTTCTGAAAAACATCCCTTTTTGAGAGAGAATGAGAAAGATCCGCGGTATTGTAAGAAAATTGAAGTGAATGTGTTAGATTGAAGAAGTAAAAAGGATAACAGCACTGGTCAGAGAAAAGAATGAAAACGTGCTCGCAGATGATACGTTGCATTCAGTAGCAGAGCAGAATGAGAATCTAAACTTTCCTTCCCATTGACACTGGGATCCAGCACACATTCTCTTCCAACTCCAGAAACCGAGTCACTTTCACGTGTAAACCGCGAATTGTTGGAGAAGAACCGCTACCGGCTGATTTTTGAAAAGCCGCGATTCAGTGCACTGCTGCCGTCTGACTGGCGTCTTTCTTCAGCGGCAAAAGCAGCAGGAGCCGCGATTGATGCGATTCGAGCATGAGACGCGGTTCTTCGCGGTTCGAACATTAACACGCTGCCGGTTTGCTTTGCTTGTTAAAAGTGGCTTTTGCAACGCTCCGCTGACAGTGTTTTTGGGGAACACTTAGAAGAGGTGGAATCAAACATACATTTGGAAGAAGAAACAGCTTGACGGACTTAACGCTACTATTTCACTTCCTTAGTTCTGAATACCATACCGTTCCAAAAGAGAATCGGAAAGGTACTTGTGTTCGACAAGTAAAACTTGTGTGACGGTATTAACTAGAAGAACTAAAAAAGAATAACAAGACTGGTCAGAGAAAAGAATGAAAACGTGCTCGTAGATGAATGAATGATGCAGACATACGTTGCATTCAGTAGTAGAGCAGAATGAGAATCAAAACTTTCCCTCTCACTAACACTGGGATCCAGCATCCATTCACTTGCAACACCAGAATTGGAGTCACTTTCAGGTTTCAACCGCGATTTGTTGGAATAGAAACGCTACCGGCTGATTACTGAAGACGCTATTCAGTGCACGTCTTTCAACTGACTGGCTTCTTTCTTCAGCGGCAAAAGCAGCAGGAGCCGCGATTGATGCGATTCGAACATGATTCACGGTTTTCCGCGGTTCGAACATTAGCTCGCTGCCGGTTTGCTATGTTTGTTAAAGGGAGCTTTTGCAATGCTCAGATGACAGTGTTTTTGGGGAACACTTAGAAGCGGTAGAATCACACATCCATTTGGTAGAGGAAACAGCTTGATGTACTTAACGCTCCTATTTTGCTTCCTTAACTCTGAATACCATACCGTGCCAAAAGAAAATGGGAATGATCAGCTTGGCAAGAAAAACTTGGGTGACGGTATTAAGTAGAGGTACTAAAAAGGACAAGAACACTGGTCAGAAAAAAGAATGAAATCGTGCTCGCAGATGAATGAATGATGCAGAAATACGTTGCATTCAGTAGCAGAGTAGAATGAGAATCAAATCTTTTTCTCCCACTAACATTGGGATCCAGCATCCATTCACTGAAACTCCTTCAAAGGGCTCACTTTCTCGGGTAAAACGCGATTTGTTGGAATATAACCTTCATCGGCGGATCATTGAATCCGCTCTTCAGTATACGGCAGCTGGCTGACTGGCGTCTTTCTTCAGCGGCAAAAGCAGCAGTAAGCCACGATTGATGCGATTCGAGCGGAATCGCGGTACAGCGCGGTTCGAACATGAGCATGCTGCCGATTTGCTATCTTTGCTAAAGGTGGCTTTTGCAATGCTCCGATATCAGTGTTTTAGTGGAACACTTAGAAGCGGTGGAATCACACAAACATTTGGTAGAAGAAAAAGCTTGACGTACTTAACGCTACTATTTCGCATCCTTAACTCTGAATACCATACCGTTCCAAAAGAGAGTCGGAAAGATACTTGTGTTCGACAAGAAAAAGTTTTTTTCGTGTAATAACTCTAGGTACAAAAAAGAATAACAAGACTGGTCAGAGAAAAGAATGAAAACGTGCTCGTAGATGAATGAACGATTCAGACATACGTTGCATTCAGTAACAGAGCAGAATGAGAATCAAAACTTTCCTTCCCAGTAACAATGGGAACCAGCACACATTCACTTCCAACTCCTGAAACCGAGTCACTTTCACATGTAAAACGCGATTTGTTGGAATAGGACCGCTACCGGCTGATTTTTGAAAAGCCGCGATTCAGTGCACTGCTGCTGTCTGGCTGGCGTCTTTATTCAGCGGCAAAAGCAGCAGTAGCCGCGATTGATGCGATTCGAGCATGAGACGCGGTTCTTCGCGGTTCGAACATTAACACGCTGCCGGTTTGCTTTCCTTGTTAAAAGTGGCTTTTGCAACGCTCCGCTGACAGTGTTTTTGGGGAACACTTAGAAGTGGTGAATCAAACATACATTTGGTAGAAGAAAAAGTTTAACGTACTTAACGCTGCTATTTGACTTTTTAGCTCTGAATACCATACCGTTCCAAAAGAAAAAGGGAATGAATTGTTTGTTTGGCAAGAAAAACTTGTGTGACGATATTAACTAGAAGTACTAAAAAGGTAACAAGACTGCTCAGAGAAAAGAATGAAAACGTGCTCGTAGATGAATGAACGATGCAGACATACGTTGCATTCAGTAGTAGAGCAGAATGAGAATCAAAACTTTCCCTCTCACTAACACTGGGATCCAGCATCCATTCACTTACAACACCAGAATTGGAGTCACTTTCAGGTTTCAACCGCGATTTGTTGGAATAGAAACGCTACCGGCTGATTACTGAAGACGCTATTCAGTGCACGTCTTTCAACTGACTGGCTTCTTTCTTCAGCGGCAAAAGCAGCAGGAGCCGCGATTGATGCGATTCGAACATGATTCACGGTTTTCCGCTTTTCGAACATTAGCTCGCTGCCGGTTTGCTATGTTTGTTAAAGGGAGCTTTTGCAATGCTCAGATGACAGTGTTTTTGGGGAACATTTAGAAGCGGTGGAATCACACAATGCAATTAGTTGAAGAAACAGCTTTCCGTAATAAACTTTTCAATTTTGCTTCTTTATCTCTGAATACCATACTTTTGCAAAAGATAATCGAAAGATACTTGTGTTCGACAAGAAAAAGTTTTTCCATGTATTAACTAGAGGTACGAAAAAGAATAACAACACTGGTCAGAGTAAAGAATGAAAACGTGCTCGTAGATGAATGAACGATGCAGACATACGTTGCATTCTGTAGTAGAGCAGAATGAGAATCTAAACTTTCCTTCCCACTAACATTGGGATGCAGCATACATACACTTCCAACTCCTGAAACGGAGTCACTTTCACGTGTAAACCGCGAATTGTTGGAGAAGAACCGCTACCGGCTGATTATTGATGCCGCGATTCAGTGCACGGCAGCCGGCTGACTGGCGTCTTTCTTCAGCGGCAAAAGCAGCAGGAGCCGCGATTGATGCGAGTGAATCGGAATCCGCGGCTAGGCGCGGTTCGAGCATCAAATTCTCTGCCGCTTTTTCTCTGCTTCTAAAGGGATCTATTCCGATGCTCCGGTGACAAGGTTTTCTTTGGAACATTTAGAAGCGGTAGAATCGCACACACCTTTGGGAGAGGAATTATCTTTCCGTACTTAACGTAGCTCCATTGCTTTCATAGTTCTGAAAAACATCCCTTTTTGAGAGAGAATGAGAAAGATCCGCCGGTATTGGATGAAAATTCAAGTGAGTGTATTAGATTAAGAAAGTAATAAGGATAACAGCACTGGTCAGAGAAAAGAAGGAAAACGTGCTCGCAGATGAATGAACGATGCAGACATACGTTGCATTCAGTAGCAGAGCAGAATGAGAATCAAAACTTTTCCTCTCACTAACACTGGTATTCAGCTTACATTCACTTACAACTCCTGAAACAGAGTCACTTTCAAGTCGAAAACGCGATTTGTTGGAATTAGACAGCCAACGGCTAACTTTTGAAAAGCCGCGATTCAGTGCACTGTTGCCGTCTGACTAGCGTCTTTCTTCAGCGGCAAAAGCAGCAGTAGCCGCGATTGATGCGATTCGAGCCTGATACGCGGTTCCGCGCTTTTTGAACATAAAGCTCGCTGCTGGTATGTTGTGCATGTTAAAGGTGGCTTAAGCAATGCTCTGATGACAGTGTTTTTGGGAAACATTAGAAGCTGTGGAATCACACAATGCATTTAGGAGAAGTAACAGCTTTCAGTAGTAAACGTTTCTCTTTTTCTTCTTTAACTCTGAATACCATACGGTTCCGAAGGAGAATCGGAGAGATACTTGTGTTCGACAAGAGAAAGTTTTTTCGTGTATTAACTAGATTTACTAAAAAGTATAACAAGACTGGTCAGAGAAAAGAATGCAAACGAGCTCGTAGATGAATGAACGATGCAGACATACGTTGCATTCTGTAACAGAGCAGAATGAGAATCAAATCTTACCCTCCCATTAACATTGGGATCCAGCATCCATTCACTTACAACTCCTGATACGGAGTCACGCTCACGTGTAAACCGCGTATTGCTGGAGTAGGAACGCTACCGGCTGATTATTGAAAAGCCGCGATTCAGTGCACTTTTACCGGCTGACTGGCTTCTTTCTTCAGCGGCAAAAGCAGCAGGAGCCGCGATTGATGCGATTGAATGGGAATCCGCGGCTAAGCGCGGTTCGAGCATCAAAATCTCGGCCGCTTTTTCTCTGCTTCTTAAAGGGGGCTACTCCGTTGCTCCGGTGACAAGGTTTTCTGGGGAACATTTAGAAGCGGTAGAATCACACACGGCTTTGGGAGAGGAATTATCTTTCCGTACTTCACGCCTCTCCATTGCTTCCATAGTTCTGAAAAACATCCCTTTTTGAGAGAGAATGCGAAAGATCCGCTGGTATTGTAAGAAAATTCAAGTGAGTGTATTAGATTAAGGAAGTAAAAAGGATTACAGCACTGGTAGGAGAAAAGAATGAAAACGTGCTCGCAGATGAATAAACGATTCAGACATACGTTGCACTCAGTAACAGAGCAGAATGAGAATCAAAACTTTCCTTCTCACTAACACTGGGATCCAGCACACATTACTTCCAAAACCAGAAACCGAGTCACTCTCACGTGTAAACCGCGAATTGTTGGAGAAGTACCGCTACCGGCTGATTTTTGAAAAGCCGCGATTCTGTGCACTGCTGCTGTCTGACTGGCGTCTTTCTTCAGCGGCAAAAGCAGCAGTAGCCGCGATTGATGAGATTCGAGCGGAATCCGAGGTTCTGAGCGGTTCGAACATTAACACGCTGCCGGTTTGCTTTGCTTGTTAAAGAAGGCTTCTGCAACGCTCCGTTAACAGTGTTTTTGGGGAACACTTAGAAGAGGTGGAATCAAACATACATTTGGAAGAAGAAACAGCTTGACTTACTTAACACTTCTATTTCACTTCCTCAGTTCTGAATATCATACCGTTGCAAATGACAATCTGAATTGTCCGTTTGTTTGGCAAGAAAAACTGGTGTGACTAGAGGTGCTAAAAAAGGTAACAAGACTGGCCAGAGTAAAGAATGAAAACTTGCTTGCAGATGAATGAATGATGCAGACATACGTTGCATTCAGTAACAGAGCAGAATGAGAATCAAAACTTTCCCTCTCACTAACACTGTTATCAGGCATCCATTCACTTACAACTCGTGAAACGGAGTCACGTTCACGTGTAAACCGCGATTTGCTGGAGTAGGAACGCTACCGGCTGATTATTGAAAAGCCGCGATTCAGTGCACTTTTACCAGCTGACTGGCTTCTTTCTTCAGCGGCAAAAGCAGCAGGAGCCGCGATTGATGCGATTGAATCGGAATCCGCGGCTAAGCGCGGCTCGAGCATCTAACTCTCGGCCGCTTTGCACTGCTTCTTAAAGGGGGCTATTACGATGCTCCGGTGACAAGGTTTTCTGGGGAACATTTGGAAGCTGTAGAATCACACATACCATTGGGAGAATTAACTTTTCGTACTTAACGCCTCTCCATTGCTTCCATAGTTCTGAAAAACATCCCTTTTTGAGAGAAAATGAGAACGACCCACGTGTATTGTAAGAAAATTGAAATGAATATGTTAGATTGAGGAAGTAAAAAAGATACCAACACTGGTAGGAGAAAAGAATGAAAACGTGCTCGCAGATGAATGAATGATGCAGACATACGTTGCATTCAGTAGCAGAGCAGAATGAGAATCAAAACTTTCCCTCCTATTGACATTGGGATCCAGCACACATTCTCTTACAACTCCAGAAACGGAGTCACTTTCACGTGTTAGACGCGATTTGATGAAATTTGACCGTAACCGCCTAATTATTGATGCCGCTATTCAGTGCACGTCTGTCGTTTTATTGGCGTCTTTCTTCAGCGGCAAAAGCAGCAGTAGCCGCGATTGATGCGATTCGAGCCTGATACGTGGTTCTTTGCGTTTCAACTAGAAAGCTCGCAGCCGTTTTGCTCTGCTTTTTAAAGAAGGCTTTGGCAATGCTCCGATGACAGTGTTTTTGGGGAACATTTCGAAGCGGTTGAATCACACAATGCATTTGGTAGAAAAAACAGCTTGACGTATTCAACGCTACTATTTGACTTCTTTAGCTCTGAATATCATACCGTTCCAAATGAACATCGGAATGATCCGTTTCTTCGACATCAAAACTGCTGTGTCGGTATTATCTAGAGGTACTAAAAAGGAGAAGAACACCGCTCAGAGAAAAAGAATGAAAACGTGCTCGCCGATGAATGAATGATGCAGACCTACGTTGTATACAGTTGCAGAGCAGAATGAGAATCCAAACTTACCCTCCCATTAATATTAGGATTCAGCTTCCATTCACTTCCAACTCCTGAAACGGAGTCACTTTCACATGGAAACCGCGATTTGCTTGATTAGGACCTCTGCCGGCTGATTCTTGAAGCCGCTATTCATTGCACGGCACCTTGATGACGCTCGTCTTTCTTCAGCGGCAAAAGCCGCAGGAGCCGCGATTGATGCCGTAGAATCGGAATTCGCAGATCAGCGCCATTCGAACAGAAAGCTCGCTGCTGGTGTGATCTACTTGGTAAAGGGGGCTTTTGCGGTGCTCTGATTATAGGGTTTCTTGCTGAACATTTCGAAGCAGTGGAATCACACCTGATTTGTCTACAGGAGAAATGACACCTAAGACTATTGCTAACCCGAAACCTAATCCAAGCTCCAACCTTTACCCTATCCACAATCCTTGCCCTAACTCACAACCTAAGCCTCAACCTCAACCTAAGCATAACCCTAAGCCTTACTTGAAATGCTAAACCTAACCCTAACCCTAACCTCAAACCTAGCACTAACCCTACTCCCAACCAAAACCACAACTCTAATCCTAAACCTAAAGCTAACTCTAAATCTAAAGCTAAGCCTAATACTTACCCTTGACCCAAATCGTCTCCATAAGAATCACTGTAGCTATAAGCCGAATCCTAACTCTACCTTCAAGCTATCCCTAACTCTGATCCTAATCCAAAACCCAAATTGAAGCCCAACCCTAAACCTGGAACAAAGCATCAAATTGCCACAACCCTCACCTAACTCGAAACCAAAACCAAAACCTAGCCCTAAAGCAAACCCCAAGCCCAATCCAAACCCCAAACCTACTCCTATTCCTAAACCTTATCTTAACCCTAAACCAAACCCAAACCCAAGGCCCTCCCCTTCTCTCAGCCTAACACTCAAACTAACCTAAACCCGAAACTAACCCTACATTTATCCTAATCTTATCCATATTCTAAGGCCTAACCCTACTCTGACCAGAAAGCTCATGTTGTCTAAAATCTACCCCTTACCTAAAACCTAAATCGACAAAAAAACCTAACCCGAAACCTCAACCTAACTCTTCTCCTAACTAGAACACCAGCACTTCACCTTACCCTAACTGGAAACCTAGGACTAAATCCTTACCTTGTCCAGAACCCTATTCCTAACCCAAACCCGAATTCTAACCTCTACCCTAACCAAAACCCTTCCCCTAAACCTAAACCTAATGCTACCCTCAACCAAACCCTAGCCCTAAATCCTACCCTAAAACCAACACCACGTTTAAGCTCAAACCTCAAGCCTCAAAGAAAGCATCAGATTACCGCAGATCTCACCTAACACTAACCCCAATCCAATCCCTACTACTAACCCCAAACCCAATCCAAACACCAAAACTATTCCTATTCCTAAACCTAACACTAAGCCAGAACCAAACCCAAGGCCTACCCCTTCTCTCAGCCTGACACTCAAACTAACCTAGACCTGAACGCAACGCTAGATCAAATACTAAAACTCACCCTTAGCCAAGGCCCTTTTAGGACCCTTCCCTGGTCCTAAAACTAAAGAGAACCCTACCCCTTCCACTAAACCTTCATCTACATCCCTAACCCTTACCCTAAACCTAAATCTACACCAAAACCTAACCCTAACCCTCACATGTCTTCTAACTGTAAAACTAACGCTTCACCTAACCCGAACTGAA
>JALIRH010000136.1:637500-645000 GCA_023055505.1 Callipepla californica brunnescens | reverse complement strand
TTCTTAAAGGGGGCTATTCCGATGCTCCGGTGACAAGGTTTTCTGGGGAACCCTTAGAAGCGTTGGAATCACACACGCCTTTGGGAGAGGAACCAGCTTTCCGTACTTAACGCCTCTCCATTGCTTCCATAGTTCTGAAAAACATCCCTTTTTGAGAGAGAATGAGAAAGATCCGCGGTATTGTAAGAAAATTGAAGTGAATGTGTTAGATTGAAGAAGTAAAAAGGATAACAGCACTGGTCAGAGAAAAGAATGAAAACGTGCTCGCAGATGATACGTTGCATTCAGTAGCAGAGCAGAATGAGAATCTAAACTTTCCTTCCCATTGACACTGGGATCCAGCACACATTCTCTTCCAACTCCAGAAACCGAGTCACTTTCACGTGTAAACCGCGAATTGTTGGAGAAGAACCGCTACCGGCTGATTTTTGAAAAGCCGCGATTCAGTGCACTGCTGCCGTCTGACTGGCGTCTTTCTTCAGCGGCAAAAGCAGCAGGAGCCGCGATTGATGCGATTCGAGCCTGAGACGCGGTTCTTCGCGGTTCGAACATTAACACGCTGCCGGTTTGCTTTGCTTGTTAAAAGTGGCTTTTGCAACGCTCCGCTGACAGTGTTTTTGGGGAACACTTAGAAGAGGTGGAATCAAACATACATTTGGAAGAAGAAACAGCTTGACGGACTTAACGCTACTATTTCACTTCCTTAGTTCTGAATACCATACCGTTCCAAAAGAGAATCGGAAAGGTACTTGTGTTCGACAAGTAAAACTTGTGTGACGGTATTAACTAGAAGAACTAAAAAAGAATAACAAGACTGGTCAGAGAAAAGAATGAAAACGTGCTCGTAGATGAATGAATGATGCAGACATACGTTGCATTCAGTAGTAGAGCAGAATGAGAATCAAAACTTTCCCTCTCACTAACACTGGGATCCAGCATCCATTCACTTGCAACACCAGAATTGGAGTCACTTTCAGGTTTCAACCGCGATTTGTTGGAATAGAAACGCTACCGGCTGATTACTGAAGACGCTATTCAGTGCACGTCTTTCAACTGACTGGCTTCTTTCTTCAGCGGCAAAAGCAGCAGGAGCCGCGATTGATGCGATTCGAACATGATTCACGGTTTTCCGCGGTTCGAACATTAGCTCGCTGCCGGTTTGCTATGTTTGTTAAAGGGAGCTTTTGCAATGCTCAGATGACAGTGTTTTTGGGGAACACTTAGAAGCGGTAGAATCACACATCCATTTGGTAGAGGAAACAGCTTGATGTACTTAACGCTCCTATTTTGCTTCCTTAACTCTGAATACCATACCGTGCCAAAAGAAAATGGGAATGATCAGCTTGGCAAGAAAAACTTGGGTGACGGTATTAAGTAGAGGTACTAAAAAGGACAAGAACACTGGTCAGAAAAAAGAATGAAATCGTGCTCGCAGATGAATGAATGATGCAGAAATACGTTGCATTCAGTAGCAGAGTAGAATGAGAATCAAATCTTTTTCTCCCACTAACATTGGGATCCAGCATCCATTCACTGAAACTCCTTCAAAGGGCTCACTTTCTCGGGTAAAACGCGATTTGTTGGAATATAACCTTCATCGGCGGATCATTGAATCCGCTCTTCAGTATACGGCAGCTGGCTGACTGGCGTCTTTCTTCAGCGGCAAAAGCAGCAGTAAGCCACGATTGATGCGATTCGAGCGGAATCGCGGTACAGCGCGGTTCGAACATGAGCATGCTGCCGATTTGCTATCTTTGCTAAAGGTGGCTTTTGCAATGCTCCGATATCAGTGTTTTAGTGGAACACTTAGAAGCGGTGGAATCACACAAACATTTGGTAGAAGAAAAAGCTTGACGTACTTAACGCTACTATTTCGCATCCTTAACTCTGAATACCATACCGTTCCAAAAGAGAGTCGGAAAGATACTTGTGTTCGACAAGAAAAAGTTTTTTTCGTGTAATAACTCTAGGTACAAAAAAGAATAACAAGACTGGTCAGAGAAAAGAATGAAAACGTGCTCGTAGATGAATGAACGATTCAGACATACGTTGCATTCAGTAACAGAGCAGAATGAGAATCAAAACTTTCCTTCCCAGTAACAATGGGAACCAGCACACATTCACTTCCAACTCCTGAAACCGAGTCACTTTCACATGTAAAACGCGATTTGTTGGAATAGGACCGCTACCGGCTGATTTTTGAAAAGCCGCGATTCAGTGCACTGCTGCTGTCTGGCTGGCGTCTTTATTCAGCGGCAAAAGCAGCAGTAGCCGCGATTGATGCGATTCGAGCATGAGACGCGGTTCTTCGCGGTTCGAACATTAACACGCTGCCGGTTTGCTTTCCTTGTTAAAAGTGGCTTTTGCAACGCTCCGCTGACAGTGTTTTTGGGGAACACTTAGAAGTGGTGAATCAAACATACATTTGGTAGAAGAAAAAGTTTAACGTACTTAACGCTGCTATTTGACTTTTTAGCTCTGAATACCATACCGTTCCAAAAGAAAAAGGGAATGAATTGTTTGTTTGGCAAGAAAAACTTGTGTGACGATATTAACTAGAAGTACTAAAAAGGTAACAAGACTGCTCAGAGAAAAGAATGAAAACGTGCTCGTAGATGAATGAACGATGCAGACATACGTTGCATTCAGTAGTAGAGCAGAATGAGAATCAAAACTTTCCCTCTCACTAACACTGGGATCCAGCATCCATTCACTTACAACACCAGAATTGGAGTCACTTTCAGGTTTCAACCGCGATTTGTTGGAATAGAAACGCTACCGGCTGATTACTGAAGACGCTATTCAGTGCACGTCTTTCAACTGACTGGCTTCTTTCTTCAGCGGCAAAAGCAGCAGGAGCCGCGATTGATGCGATTCGAACATGATTCACGGTTTTCCGCTTTTCGAACATTAGCTCGCTGCCGGTTTGCTATGTTTGTTAAAGGGAGCTTTTGCAATGCTCAGATGACAGTGTTTTTGGGGAACATTTAGAAGCGGTGGAATCACACAATGCAATTAGTTGAAGAAACAGCTTTCCGTAATAAACTTTTCAATTTTGCTTCTTTATCTCTGAATACCATACTTTTGCAAAAGATAATCGAAAGATACTTGTGTTCGACAAGAAAAAGTTTTTCCATGTATTAACTAGAGGTACGAAAAAGAATAACAACACTGGTCAGAGTAAAGAATGAAAACGTGCTCGTAGATGAATGAACGATGCAGACATACGTTGCATTCTGTAGTAGAGCAGAATGAGAATCTAAACTTTCCTTCCCACTAACATTGGGATGCAGCATACATACACTTCCAACTCCTGAAACGGAGTCACTTTCACGTGTAAACCGCGAATTGTTGGAGAAGAACCGCTACCGGCTGATTATTGATGCCGCGATTCAGTGCACGGCAGCCGGCTGACTGGCGTCTTTCTTCAGCGGCAAAAGCAGCAGGAGCCGCGATTGATGCGAGTGAATCGGAATCCGCGGCTAGGCGCGGTTCGAGCATCAAATTCTCTGCCGCTTTTTCTCTGCTTCTAAAGGGATCTATTCCGATGCTCCGGTGACAAGGTTTTCTTTGGAACATTTAGAAGCGGTAGAATCGCACACACCTTTGGGAGAGGAATTATCTTTCCGTACTTAACGTAGCTCCATTGCTTTCATAGTTCTGAAAAACATCCCTTTTTGAGAGAGAATGAGAAAGATCCGCCGGTATTGGATGAAAATTCAAGTGAGTGTATTAGATTAAGAAAGTAATAAGGATAACAGCACTGGTCAGAGAAAAGAAGGAAAACGTGCTCGCAGATGAATGAACGATGCAGACATACGTTGCATTCAGTAGCAGAGCAGAATGAGAATCAAAACTTTTCCTCTCACTAACACTGGTATTCAGCTTACATTCACTTACAACTCCTGAAACAGAGTCACTTTCAAGTCGAAAACGCGATTTGTTGGAATTAGACAGCCAACGGCTAACTTTTGAAAAGCCGCGATTCAGTGCACTGTTGCCGTCTGACTAGCGTCTTTCTTCAGCGGCAAAAGCAGCAGTAGCCGCGATTGATGCGATTCGAGCCTGATACGCGGTTCCGCGCTTTTTGAACATAAAGCTCGCTGCTGGTATGTTGTGCATGTTAAAGGTGGCTTAAGCAATGCTCTGATGACAGTGTTTTTGGGAAACATTAGAAGCTGTGGAATCACACAATGCATTTAGGAGAAGTAACAGCTTTCCGTAGTAAACGTTTCTCTTTTGCTTCTTTAACTCTTAATACCATACGGTTCCGAAGGAGAATCGGAGAGATACTTGTGTTCGACAAGAGAAAGTTTTTTCGTGTATTAACTAGATTTACTAAAAAGTATAACAAGACTGGTCAGAGAAAAGAATGCAAACGAGCTCGTAGATGAATGAACGATGCAGACATACGTTGCATTCTGTAACAGAGCAGAATGAGAATCAAATCTTACCCTCCCATTAACATTGGGATCCAGCATCCATTCACTTACAACTCCTGATACGGAGTCACGCTCACGTGTAAACCGCGTATTGCTGGAGTAGGAACGCTACCGGCTGATTATTGAAAAGCCGCGATTCAGTGCACTTTTACCGGCTGACTGGCTTCTTTCTTCAGCGGCAAAAGCAGCAGGAGCCGCGATTGATGCGATTGAATGGGAATCCGCGGCTAAGCGCGGTTCGAGCATCAAAATCTCGGCCGCTTTTTCTCTGCTTCTTAAAGGGGGCTACTCCGTTGCTCCGGTGACAAGGTTTTCTGGGGAACATTTAGAAGCGGTAGAATCACACACGGCTTTGGGAGAGGAATTATCTTTCCGTACTTCACGCCTCTCCATTGCTTCCATAGTTCTGAAAAACATCCCTTTTTGAGAGAGAATGCGAAAGATCCGCTGGTATTGTAAGAAAATTCAAGTGAGTGTATTAGATTAAGGAAGTAAAAAGGATTACAGCACTGGTAGGAGAAAAGAATGAAAACGTGCTCGCAGATGAATAAACGATTCAGACATACGTTGCACTCAGTAACAGAGCAGAATGAGAATCAAAACTTTCCTTCTCACTAACACTGGGATCCAGCACACATTACTTCCAAAACCAGAAACCGAGTCACTCTCACGTGTAAACCGCGAATTGTTGGAGAAGTACCGCTACCGGCTGATTTTTGAAAAGCCGCGATTCTGTGCACTGCTGCTGTCTGACTGGCGTCTTTCTTCAGCGGCAAAAGCAGCAGTAGCCGCGATTGATGAGATTCGAGCGGAATCCGAGGTTCTGAGCGGTTCGAACATTAACACGCTGCCGGTTTGCTTTGCTTGTTAAAGAAGGCTTCTGCAACGCTCCGTTAACAGTGTTTTTGGGGAACACTTAGAAGAGGTGGAATCAAACATACATTTGGTAGAAGAAACAGCTTGACTTACTTAACACTTCTATTTCACTTCCTCAGTTCTGAATATCATACCGTTGCAAATGACAATCTGAATTGTCCGTTTGTTTGGCAAGAAAAACTGGTGTGACTAGAGGTGCTAAAAAAGGTAACAAGACTGGCCAGAGTAAAGAATGAAAACTTGCTTGCAGATGAATGAATGATGCAGACATACGTTGCATTCAGTAACAGAGCAGAATGAGAATCAAAACTTTCCCTCTCACTAACACTGTTATCAGGCATCCATTCACTTACAACTCGTGAAACGGAGTCACGTTCACGTGTAAACCGCGATTTGCTGGAGTAGGAACGCTACCGGCTGATTATTGAAAAGCCGCGATTCAGTGCACTTTTACCAGCTGACTGGCTTCTTTCTTCAGCGGCAAAAGCAGCAGGAGCCGCGATTGATGCGATTGAATCGGAATCCGCGGCTAAGCGCGGCTCGAGCATCTAACTCTCGGCCGCTTTGCACTGCTTCTTAAAGGGGGCTATTACGATGCTCCGGTGACAAGGTTTTATGGGGAACATTTAGAAGCTGTAGAATCACACATACCATTGGGAGAATTAACTTTTCGTACTTAACGCCTCTCCATTGCTTCCATAGTTCTGAAAAACATCCCTTTTTGAGAGAAAATGAGAACGACCCACGTGTATTGTAAGAAAATTGAAATGAATGTGTTAGATTGAGGAAGTAAAAAAGATACCAACACTGGTAGGAGAAAAGAATGAAAACGTGCTCGCAGATGAATGAATGATGCAGACATACGTTGCATTCAGTAGCAGAGCAGAATGAGAATCAAAACTTTCCCTCCTATTGACATTGGGATCCAGCACACATTCTCTTACAACTCCAGAAACGGAGTCACTTTCACGTGTTAGACGCGATTTGATGAAATTTGACCGTAACCGCCTAATTATTGATGCCGCTATTCAGTGCACGTCTGTCGTTTTATTGGCGTCTTTCTTCAGCGGCAAAAGCAGCAGTAGCCGCGATTGATGCGATTCGAGCCTGATACGTGGTTCTTTGCGTTTCAACTAGAAAGCTCGCAGCCGTTTTGCTCTGCTTTTTAAGAAGGCTTTTGCAATGCTCCGATGACAGTGTTTTTGGGGAACATTTCGAAGCGGTTGAATCACACAATGCATTTGGTAGAAAAAACAGCTTGACGTATTCAACGCTACTATTTGACTTCTTTAGCTCTGAATATCATACCGTTCCAAATGAACATCGGAATGATCCGTTTCTTCGACATCAAAACTGGTGTGTCGGTATTATCTAGAGGTACTAAAAAGGAGAAGAACACCGCTCAGAGAAAAAGAATGAAAACGTGCTCGCAGATGAATGAATGATGCAGACATACGTTGTATACAGTTGCAGAGCAGAATGAGAATCCAAACTTACCCTCCCATTAATATTAGGATTCAGCTTCCATTCACTTCCAACTCCTGAAACGGAGTCACTTTCACATGGAAACCGCGATTTGCTTGATTAGGACCTCTGCCGGCTGATTCTTGAAGCCGCTATTCATTGCACGGCACCTTGATGACGCTCGTCTTTCTTCAGCGGCAAAAGCCGCAGGAGCCGCGATTGATGCCGTAGAATCGGAATTCGCAGATCAGCGCCATTCGAACAGAAAGCTCGCTGCTGGTGTGATCTATTTGGTAAAGGGGGCTTTTGCGGTGCTCTGATTATACGGTTTCTTGCTGAACATTTCGAAGCAGTGGAATCACACCTGATTTGTCTAGAGGAGAAATGACACCTAAGACTATTGCTAACCCGAAACCTAATCCAAGCTCCAACCTTTACCCTATCCACAATCCTTGCCCTAACTCACAACCTAAGCCTCAACCTCAACCTAAGCATAACCCTAAGCCTTACTTGAAATGCTAAACCTAACCCTAACCCTAACCTCAAACCTAGCACTAACCCTACTCCCAACCAAAACCACAACTCTAATCCTAAACCTAAAGCTAACTCTAAATCTAAAGCTAAGCCTAATACTTACCCTTGACCCAAATCGTCTCCATAAGAATCACTGTAGCTATAAGCCGAATCCTAACTCTACCTTCAAGCTATCCCTAACTCT
>JALIRH010000136.1:622500-632500 GCA_023055505.1 Callipepla californica brunnescens | reverse complement strand
TTTCCGTACTTAACGCCTCTCCATTGCTTCCATAGTTCTGAAAAACATCCCTTTTTGAGAGAGAATGAGAAAGATCCGCGGGTATTGTAAGAAAATTGAAGTGAATGTGTTAGATTGAAGAAGTAAAAAGGATAACAGCACTGGTCAGAGAAAAGAATGAAAACGTGCTCGCAGATGATACGTTGCATTCAGTAGCAGAGCAGAATGAGAATCAAAACTTTCCTTCCCATTAACACTGGGATCCAGCACACATTCTCTTACAACTCCTGAAACCGAGTCACTTTCACGTGTAAACCGCGAATTGTTGGAGAAGAACCGCTACCGGCTGATTTTTGAATAGCCGCGATTCAGTGCACTGCTGCCGTCTGACTGGCGTCTTTTTCAGCGGCAAAAGCAGCAGGAGCCGCGATTGATGCGATTCGAGCCTGAGACGCGGTTCTTCGCGGTTCGAACATTAACACGCTGCCGGTTTGCTTTGCTTGTTAAAAGTGGCTTTTGCAACGCTCCGCTTACAGTGTTTTTGGGGAACACTTAGAAGAGGTGGAATCAATCATACATTTGGAAGAAGAAACAGCTTGACGGACTTAACGCTACTATTTCACTTCCTTAGTTCTGAATACCATACCGTTCCAAAAGAGAATCGGAAAGGTACTTGTGTTCGACAAGTAAAACTTGTGTGACGGTATTAACTAGAAGAACTAAAAAGGAATAACAAGACTGGTCAGAGAAAAGAATGAAAACGTGCTCGTAGATGAATGAATGATGCAGACATACGTTGCATTCAGTAGTAGAGCAGAATGAGAATCAAAACTTTCCCTCTCACTAACACTGGGATCCAGCATCCATTCACTTGCAACACCAGAATTGGAGTCACTTTCAGGTTTCAACCGCGATTTGTTGGAATAGAAACGCTACCGTCTGATTACTGAAGACGCTATTCAGTGCACGTCTTTCAACTGACTGGCTTCTTTCTTCAGCGGCAAAAGCAGCAGGAGCCGCGATTGATGCGATTCGAACATGATTCACGGTTTTCCGCTTTTCGAACATTAGCTCGCTGCCGGTTTGCTATGTTTGTTAAAGGGAGCTTTTGCAATGCTCAGATGACAGTGTTTTTGGGGAACACTTAGAAGCGGTAGAATCACACATCCATTTGGTAGAGGAAACAGCTTGATGTACTTAACGCTCCTATTTTGCTTCCTTAACTCTGAATACCATACCGTGCCAAAAGAAAATGGGAATGATCAGCTTGGCAAGAAAAACTTGTGTGACGGTATGAAGTAGAGGTACTAAAAAGGACAAGAACACTGGTCAGAAAAAAGAATGAAATCGTGCTCGCAGATGAATGAATGATGCAGAGATACGTTGCATTCAGTAGCAGAGTAGAATGAGAATCAAATCTTTTTCTCCCACTAACATTGGGATCCAGCATCCATTCACTGAAACTCCTTCAAAGGGCTCACTTTCTCGGGGAAAACGCGATTTGTTGGAATATAACCTTCATCGGCGGATCATTGAATCCGCTCTTCAGTATACGGCAGCTGGCTGACTGGCGTCTTTCTTCAGCGGCAAAAGCAGCAGTAAGCCACGATTGATGCGATTCGAGCGGAATCGCGGTACAGCGCGGTTCGAACATGAGCATGCTGCCGATTTGCTATGTTTGCTAAAGGTGGCTTTTGCAATGCTCCGATATCAGTGTTTTTGTGGAACACTTAGAAGCGGTGGAATCACACAAACATTTGGTAGAAGAAAAAGCTTGAGGTACTTAACGCTACTATTTCGCATCCTAAACTCTGAATACCATACCGTTCCAAAAGAGAGTCGGAAAGATACTTGTGTTCGACAAGAAAAAGTTTTTTTCGTGTAATAACTCTAGGTACAAAAAAGAATAACAAGACTGGTCAGAGAAAAGAATGAAAACGTGCTCGTAGATGAATGAACGATTCAGACATACGTTGCATTCAGTAACAGAGCAGAATGAGAATCAAAACTTTCCTTCCCAGTAACAATGGGAACCAGCACACATTCACTTCCAACTCCTGAAACCGAGTCACTTTCACATGTAAAACGCGATTTGTTGGAATAGGACCGCTACCGGCTGATTTTTGAAAAGCCGCGATTCAGTGCACTGCTGCTGTCTGACTGGCGTCTTTCTTCAGCGGCAAAAGCAGCAGGAGCCGCGATTGATGCGATTCGAGCATGAGACGCGGTTCTTCGCGGTTCGAACATTAACACGCTGCCGGTTTGCTTTGCTTGTTAGAAGTGGCTTTTGCAACGCTCCGCTGACAGTGTTTTTGGGGAACACTTAGAAGTGGTGAATCAAACATACATTTGGTAGAAGAAAAAGTTTAACGTACTTAACGCTGCTATTTGACTTTTTAGCTCTGAATACCATACCGTTCCAAAAGAAAAAGGGAATGAATTGTTTGTTTGGCAAGAAAAACTTGTGTGACGATATTAACTAGAAGTACTAAAAAGGTAACAAGACTGGTCAGAGAAAAGAATGAAAACGTGCTCGTAGATGAATGAACGATGCAGACATACGTTGCATTCAGTAGTAGAGCAGAATGAGAATCAAAACTTTCCCTCTCACTAACACTGGGATCCAGCATCCATTCACTTACAACACCAGAATTGGAGTCACTTTCAGGTTGAAACCGCGATTTGTTGGAATAGAAACGCTACCGGCTGATTACTGAAGACGCTATTCAGTGCACGTCTTTCAACTGACTGGCTTCTTTCTTCAGCGGCAAAAGCAGCAGGAGCCGCGATTGATGCGATTCGAACATGATTCACGGTTTTCCGCTTTTCGAACATTAGCTCGCTGCCGGTTTGCTATGTTTGTTAAAGGGAGCTTTTGCAATGCTCAGATGACAGTGTTTTTGGGGAACACTTATAAGCGGTGGAATCACACAATGCAATTAGTTGAAGAAACAGCTTTCCGTAATAAACTTTTCAATTTTGCTTCTTTATCTCTGAATACCATACTTTTGCAAAAGATAATCGAAAGATACTTGTGTTCGACAAGAAAAAGTTTTTCCATGTATTAACTAGAGGTACGAAAAAGAATAACAACACTGGTCAGAGTAAAGAATGAAAACGTGCTCGTAGATGAATGAACGATGCAGACATACGTTGCATTCTGTAGTAGAGCAGAATGAGAATCTAAACTTTCCTTCCCACTAACATTGGGATGCAGCATACATACACTTCCAACTCCTGAAACGGAGTCACTTTCACGTGTAATCCGCGAATTGTTGGAGAAGAACCGCTACCGGCTGATTATTGATGCCGCGATTCAGTGCACGGCAGCCGGCTGACTGGCGTCTTTCTTCAGCGGCAAAAGCAGCAGGAGCCGCGATTGATGCGAGTGAATCGGAATCCGCGGCTAGGCGCGGTTCGAGCATCAAATTCTCTGCCGCTTTTTCTCTGCTTCTAAAGGGAGCTATTCCGATGCTCCGGTGACAAGGTTTCCTTTGGAACATTTAGAAGCGGTAGAATCGCACACACCTTTGGGAGAGGAATTATCTTTCCGTACTTAACGTAGCTCCATTGCTTTCATAGTTCTGAAAAACATCCCTTTTTGAGAGAGAATGAGAAAGATCCGCCGGTATTGGATGAAAATTCAAGTGAGTGTATTAGATTAAGGAAGTAAAAAGGATAACAGCACTGGTCAGAGAAAAGAAGGAAAACGTGCTCGCAGATGAATGAACGATGCAGACATACGTTGCATTCAGTAGCAGAGCAGAATGAGAATCTAAACTTTTCCTCTCACTAACACTGGTATTCAGCTTACATTCACTTACAACTCCTGAAACGGAGTCACTTTCAAGTCGAAAACGCGATTTGTTGGAATTAGACAGCCAACGGCTAACTTTTGAAAAGCCGCGATTCAGTGCACTGTTGCCGTCTGACTAGCGTCTTTCTTCAGCGGCAAAAGCAGCAGTAGCCGCGATTGATGCGATTCGAGCCTGATACGCGGTTCCGCGCTGTTTGAACATAAAGCTCGCTGCTGGTATGCTGTGCATGTTAAAGGTGGCTTAAGCAATGCTCTGATGACAGTGTTTTTGGGAAACATTAGAAGCTGTGGAATCACACAATGCATTTAGGAGAAGTAACAGCTTTCAGTAGTAAACGTTTCTCTTTTGCTTCTTTAACTCTGAATACCATACGGTTCCGAAGGAGAATCGGAGAGATACTTGTGTTCGACAAGAGAAAGTTTTTTCGTGTATTAACTAGATTTACTAAAAAGTATAACAAGATCGGTCAGAGAAAAGAATGCAAACGAGCTCGTAGATGAATGAACGATGCAGACATACGTTGCATTCTGTAACAGAGCAGAATGAGAATCAAATCTTACCCTCCCATTAACATTGGGATCCAGCATCCATTCACTTACAACTCCTGATACGGAGTCACGCTCACGTGTAAACCGCGATTTGCTGGAGTAGGAACGCTACCGGCTGATTATTGAAAAGCCGCGATTCAGTGCACTTTTACCGGCTGTCTGGCTTCTTTCTTCAGCGGCAAAAGCAGCAGGAGCCGCGATTGATGCGATTGAATGGGAATCCGCGGCTAAGCGCGGTTCGAGCATCAAAATCTCGGCCGCTTTTTCTCTGCTTCTTAAAGGGGGCTACTCCGATGCTCCGGTGACAAGGTTTTCTGGGGAACATTTAGAAGCGGTAGAATCACACACGGCTTTGGGAGAGGAATTATCTTTCCGTACTTCACGCCTCTCCATTGCTTCCATAGTTCTGAAAAACATCCCTTTTTGAGAGAGAATGAGAAAGATCCGCTGGTATTGTAAGAAAATTCAAGTGAGTGTATTAGATTAAGGAAGTAAAAAGGATTACAGCACTGGTAGGAGAAAAGAATGAAAACGTGCTCGCAGATGAATAAACGATTCAGACATACGTTGCATACAGTAACAGAGCAGAATGAGAATCAAAACTTTCCTTCTCACTAACACTGGGATCCAGCACACATTACTTCCAAAACCAGAAACCGAGTCACTCTCACGTGTAAACCGCGAATTGTTGGAGAAGTACCGCTACCGGCTGATTTTTGAAAAGCCGCGATTCTGTGCACTGCTGCTGTCTGACTGGCGTCTTTCTTCAGCGGCAAAAGCAGCAGTAGCCGCGATTGATGAGATTCGATCGGAATCCGAGGTTCTGAGCGGTTCGAACATTAACACGCTGCCGGTTTGCTTTGCTTGATAAAGAAGGCTTCTGCAACGCTCCGTTAACAGTGTTTTTGGGGAACACTTAGAAGAGGTGGAATCAAACATACATTTGGAAGAAGAAACAGCTTGACTTACTTAACACTTCTATTTCACTTCCTCAGTTCTGAATATCATACCGTTGCAAATGACAATCTGAATTGTCCGTTTGTTTGGCAAGAAAAACTGGTGTGACTAGAGGTGCTAAAAAAGGTAACAAGACTGGCCAGAGTAAAGAATGAAAACTTTCTTGCAGATGAATGAATGATGCAGACATACGTTGCATTCAGTAACAGAGCAGAATGAGAATCAAAACTTTCCCTCTCACTAACACTGTTATCAGGCATCCATTCACTTACAACTCCTGAAACGGAGTCACGTTCACGTGTAAACCGCGATTTGCTGGAGTAGGAACGCTACCGGCTGATTATTGAAAAGCCGCGATTCAGTGCACTTTTACCAGCTGACTGGCTTCTTTCTTCAGCGGCAAAAGCAGCAGGAGCCGCGATTGATGCGATTGAATCGGAATCCGCGGCTAAGCGCGGCTCGAGCATCTAACTCTCGGCCGCTTTGCACTGCTTCTTAAATGGGGCTATTACGATGCTCCGGTGACAAGGTTTTATGGGGAACATTTGGAAGCTGTAGAATCACACATACCATTGGGAGAATTAACTTTTCGTACTTAACGCCTCTCCATTGCTTCCATAGTTCTGAAAAACATCCCTTTTTGAGAGAAAATGAGAACGACCCACGTGTATTGTAAGAAAATTGAAATGAATGTGTTAGATTGAGGAAGTAAAAAAGATACCAACACTGGTAGGAGAAAAGAATGAAAACGTGCTCGCAGATGAATGAATGATGCAGACATACGTTGCATTCAGTAGCAGAGCAGAATGAGAATCAAAACTTTCCCTCCTATTGACATTGGGATCCAGCACACATTCTCTTACAACTCCAGAAACGGAGTCACTTTCACGTGTTAGACGCGATTTGATGAAATTTGACCGTAACCGCCTAATTATTGATGCCGCTATTCAGTGCACGTCTGTCGTTTTATTGGCGTCTTTCTTCAGCGGCAAAAGCAGCAGTAGCCGCGATTGATGCGATTCGAGCCTGATACGTGGTTCTTTGCGTTTCAACTAGAAAGCTCGCAGCCGTTTTGCTCTGCTTTTTAAAGAAGGCTTTTGCAATGCTCCGATGACAGTGTTTTTGGGGAACATTTCGAAGCGGTTGAATCACACAATGCATTTGGTAGAAAAAACAGCTTGACGTATTCAACGCTACTATTTGACTTCTTTAGCTCTGAATATCATACCGTTCCAAATGAACATCGGAATGATCCGTTTCTTCGACATCAAAACTGGTGTGTCGGTATTATCTAGAGGTACTAAAAAGGAGAAGAACACCGCTCAGAGAAAAAGAATGAAAACGTGCTCGCCGATGAATGAATGATGCAGACCTACGTTGTATACAGTTGCAGAGCAGAATGAGAATCCAAACTTACCCTCCCATTAATATTAGGATTCAGCTTCCATTCACTTCCAACTCCTGAAACGGAGTCACTTTCACATGGAAACCGCGATTTGCTTGATTAGGACCTCTGCCGGCTGATTCTTGAAGCCGCTATTCATTGCACGGCACCTTGATGACGCTCGTCTTTCTTCAGCGGCAAAAGCCGCAGGAGCCGCGATTGATGCCGTAGAATCGGAATTCGCAGATCAGCGCCATTCGAACAGAAAGCTCGCTGCTGGTGTGATCTACTTGGTAAAGGGGGCTTTTGCGGTGCTCTGATTATAGGGTTTCTTGCTGAACATTTCGAAGCAGTGGAATCACACCTGATTTGTCTACAGGAGAAATGACACCTAAGACTATTGCTAACCCGAAACCTAATCCAAGCTCCAACCTTTACCCTATCCACAATCCTTGCCCTAACTCACAACCTAAGCCTCAACCTCAACCTAAGCATAACCCTAAGCCTTACTTGAAATGCTAAACCTAACCCTAACCCTAACCTCAAACCTAGCACTAACCCTAGTCCCAACCAAAACCACAACTCTAATCCTAAACCTAAAGCTAACTCTAAATCTAAAGCTAAGCCTAATACTTACCCTTGACCCAAATCGTCTCCATAAGAATCACTGTAGCTATAAGCCGAATCCTAACTCTACCTTCAAGCTATCCCTAACTCTGATCCTAATCCAAAACCCAAATTGAAGCCCAACCCTAAACCTGGAACAAAGCATCAAATTGCCACAACCCTCACCTAACTCGAAACCAAAACCAAAACCTAGCCCTAAAGCAAACCCCAAGCCCAATCCAAACCCCAAACCTACTCCTATTCCTAAACCTTATCTTAACCCTAAACCAAACCCAAACCCAAGGCCCTCCCCTTCTCTCAGCCTAACACTCAAACTAACCTAAACCCGAAACTAACCCTACATTTATCCTAATCTTATCCATATTCTAAGGCCTAACCCTACTCTGACCAGAAAGCTCATGTTGTCTAAAATCTACCCCTTACCTAAAACCTAAATCGACAAAAAAACCTAACCCGAAACCTCAACCTAACTCTTCTCCTAACTAGAACACCAGCACTTCACCTTACCCTAACTGGAAACCTAGGACTAAATCCTTACCTTGTCCAGAACCCTATTCCTAACCCAAACCCGAATTCTAACCTCTACCCTAACCAAAACCCTTCCCCTAAACCTAAACCTAATGCTACCCTCAACCAAACCCTAGCCCTAAATCCTACCCTAAAACCAACACCACGTTTAAGCTCAAACCTCAAGCCTCAAAGAAAGCATCAGATTACCGCAGATCTCACCTAACACTAACCCCAATCCAATCCCTACTACTAACCCCAAACCCAATCCAAACACCAAAACTATTCCTATTCCTAAACCTAACACTAAGCCAGAACCAAACCCAAGGCCTACCCCTTCTCTCAGCCTGACACTCAAACTAACCTAGACCTGAACGCAACGCTAGATCAAATACTAAAACTCACCCTTAGCCAAGGCCCTTTTAGGACCCTTCCCTGGTCCTAAAACTAAAGAGAACCCTACCCCTTCCACTAAACCTTCATCTACATCCCTAACCCTTACCCTAAACCTAAATCTACACCAAAACCTAACCCTAACCCTCACATGTCTTCTAACTGTAAAACTAACGCTTCACCTAACCCGAACTGAAACCCCAGGACTAAACCTTACCTAACACCTAGCTATATTCCTAACCCTATCCTGAAACCTAACGTTAACCCTAACCCTAAAAACAACTTGGAACCAAACCCTAACCCTAACCTGACCCTTATCAGAACCCTAAATCTAATCCTAACCGTTACCTCAATTGAACTCCAATTCTTCCTGAAATCTAAATGGGACCTTCAAACCAACCCCAGATGGAAGCCCAACCCTAAACCTAACACAAAGCATTAGATTACCACAGCCATCACCTAACTCTAACCCCAGCCTTAACGCTAATACTATCCCAAACACTATTCCAATTCCTAAACCCAACACAAACCCAAAAACACAAAGCCTACAATTCTCACAGCCTAACACTGAAAGGAAACCTAAATCTTACCCTAACTCTAAAACTAATCCAAAGCATGACCACAATTTCAACTCTAAATCTACCTTCAAACTAAAGCTGACCCTAACACCAACCTCAAGTAAAAGCCCAACCCTAAGCCTAACACAAAGCATTAGATTACCACAACGCTCACCTAACTTCTAACCCCCACCCTAACACTAATACTAAAGCAATCAGATTCCAAATACTAACCCAATTCCTATTCTGAAACCCAAAACTATTCCAAAAACAAACCCAAGGCCTAACCTTTCTCTCACCCTAACAATCAAAGAAAACCTATTCCTAAACCTAATCCTAAATCTAGTCCTAACCCTAACCCTCACCCTTAATCTAACCCCAACCCCCACCCAGAAGCTAACACTTAGCATTGTACAATACCTAAACGTACCCCTAATCCTTAACACTAAACCTAAAAGGAACCTGAAACATAGTGCTAAATCCGAACCCTAACCCTGAAGACTAACGCTAACAATGAACCAATTCCTATACCTTTTCCTTCCTCCAAATTGATTCCTAGCACTAACCCTAACCCTACATTAACCCTATCCTAACCCTAACCCTAACCCTAGCCCTAAACTACATTAACCCTAACCCTAACCCTAACCCTAATTCCTAACCCTTACCTTAACTGTATCACAATCCCTATCCTAATTCTTACCCTAACCCTAACCCTTACCTAACCCTAACCCTAACCCTAACTCTAACCTTAACCCTAACCCTAACCCTAACCTAACCCTAACCCTAATCCTAACCCTAACCCTAACTCTAATTCCTAACCCTTACCTTAACTGTATCACAATCCCTATCCTAATTCTTACCCTAACTCTAACCCCTACCTAACCCTAACCCTAACACTAACCCTAACCCTAACTCTCACCTTAACCCTAACCCTAACCCTAACCTAACCCTAACCCTAACCCTAACCTTAACCATAACCCTAACCCTAACCCTAACCCTAACCCTAACCCTAACCCTAACCCTAACCTCAACCCTAACCCTAACTCTAACCTTAACCCTAAACCTAACAATAAATTTAACCCTAACCCTAACACTAACCCTAACCCTAATTTTACCCTAACCCTAAGCATACCCTAACCCTAACCCTAACCCTAACACTAACCCTAACCCTAACCCTAACCCTAACCCTAACCCTAACCCTAACCCTAACCCCAACCCTAACCTAACCCT
>JALIRH010000136.1:502500-617500 GCA_023055505.1 Callipepla californica brunnescens | reverse complement strand
GGATTTTGGAGTGGATTAGGTTTAGGGTCAGGTTTGGGGGAGTTTTGGGGTTAGGGTTAGATTTAGGATTAGGGTTAGCAAAAAAGTTGTTTTAGTTTTAGTTTAGGTTAGTGCTAGGATTAGGTTGAGTGTTCTTGTGAAGTTTAGGTTTAGGGTTAGGTTTAGGTTTAGATTGAGGTTTAGGGTAAGGAGTAGGGTTCATTTGACTTTTAGGGTCAGAGTAGAGTTAAGTCGTGTTAGGGTTAAGGTTAAGAACAGGATTCAGATTCCAATTAGGTTTTGGGTTCCTACTAGGGATAGGCCTCAAATTAGTGTTAAGGTTAGGGTTAGGGTTAGGTATAGGGAAAGGGTTAGTGTTAAGGCCAGGGCAAGTGTATGGTTGAGGGTAAAGATTGGATTTAGGGTTAGGTTTAGATGTAGGTTTGGTTTGATCGTTAGGGTGTGAGAAGGCACCGGCCTTGGATTTCATTTGGAGATTGGGTAAGGTTTAGGAATAGGAATAACATTGGTGTTTAAAAGATGATTAGTGTTAGTATTAGGGATAGGGTTACGGTTAGAGTTTAGTTAGGGTTGTTAGTTTTAGAGTGAGGGATAGGGGTATGGTTTGGTCTAGTACTTGGGTTAGGGTTTGGGATAGTCCTAGCATTAGTGTTAGGGTTAGGGTTCCGTTAGGGTTGTGGTAATCTGATGCTAGGTGTCGGGATTAGGGTTGTGCTTAAATGTGGGTTTGGTTTGAGGGTCAGAGTTAGGGTTAGGGTAGAGTTAGAATTAGGGTAAGAGTTAGGATTAGGTTTAGGATTAGGATAAAGATTAGGTTAGGATTAGTGTTGGCTTTAGGGTTGTGTCTGGGAGAAGGGTTAGTGTTAGGGATAGACTTAGGGTAAGAGTAAGTGTTAGGAATAGGCATAGGTTTTGGGAAAGTTTCAGAGTTTGGACTGGATTTATGATTAGGGTTAGGGACAAAGATTTTTTGAGATTTATGATTAGATTTAGGGAGAAAAGTAGGCTGACTTGTGGTGTTAGCAGTAGGTTTAGGTTTAGGTTTAGGTTTAGGATTCCATTTGTATTTCTTGATCGAGGTTGGGTTAGTTGGAGTGTAAAGGTCAGAGTAGGGTTAGGCCTTGGGATAGGGTTAAGGTTTGGAATAGGATTAGGATTCAAATGATGT
The DNA here is from genome assembly GCA_023055505.1 of Callipepla californica brunnescens. Lineage (NCBI taxonomy): Eukaryota > Metazoa > Chordata > Aves > Galliformes > Odontophoridae > Callipepla > Callipepla californica. Next base: position 616,332 of record JALIRH010000136.1, on the reverse strand, counting down.
TACGGGTTGGTGTTAGGGTTAGGGAAAGGTTAGGATCAGGGTTGAGGTCAGGGTTAGGTATAGGAAAAGGGTTAGTGTTAGGGCTAGGGCAATTGGAAGGGTTAGGCTTAGGCTTAGATATTAGGGTTAGGTTTAGGCGGAGGTTTGGTTCGAGTGTCAGGGTGAGAGAAGGGGTAGGCCTGGGGTTTGGTTTTGGGTTACATCATACAAGTCATCACATACATTAGCTGGGGTGGGAGGTGCAAGGAACAGCCAGCAAAGTGCTGAGTTCATTCCAATCAGAGGACCTGAAGATCGGGTAGCTACTATCAAACCGTTTGTGTTGCCAATTCCGATGATATTTATGGGGCCCTGATGTTATGGTTCAGTGGGGAGTCACTATCAAGTCCAAACCCAATCCAAACCCCAAACCTACTCCTATTCCTAAACCTTATCTTAACCCTAAACCAAACCCAAACCCAAGGCCCTCCCCTTCTCTCAGCCTAACACTCAAACTAACCTAAACCCGAAACTAACCCTACATTTATCCTAATCTTATCCATATTCTAAGGCCTAACCCTACTCTGACCAGAAAGCTCATGTTGTCTAAAATCTACCCCTTACCTAAAACCTAAATCGACAAAAAAACCTAACCCGAAACCTCAACCTAACTCTTCTCCTAACTAGAACACCAGCACTTCACCTTACCCTAACTGGAAACCTAGGACTAAATCCTTACCTTGTCCAGAACCCTATTCCTAACCCAAACCAGAATTCTAACCTCTACCCTAACCAAAACCCTTCCCCTAAACCTAAACCTAATGCTACCCTCAACCAAACCCTAGCCCTAAATCCTACCCTAAAACCAACACCACGCTCAAACCTCAAGCCTCAAAGAAAGCATCAGATTACCGCAGATCTCACCTAACACTAACCCCAATCCAATCCCTACTACTAACCCCAAACCCAATCCAAACACCAAAACTATTCCTATTCCTAAACCTAACACTAAGCCAGAACCAAACCCAAGGCCTACCCCTTCTCTCAGCCTGACACTCAAACTAACCTAGACCTGAACGCAACGCTAAATCAAATACTAAAACTCACCCTTAGCCAAGGCCCTTTTAGGACCCTTCCCTGGTCCTAAAACTAAAGAGAACCCTACCCCTTCCACTAAACCTTCATCTACATCCCTAACCCTTACCCTAAACCTAAATCTACACCAAAACCTAACCCTAACCCTCACATGTCTTCTAACTGTAAAACTAACGCTTCACCTAACCCGAACTGAAACCCCAGGACTAAACCTTACCTAACACCTAGCTATATTCCTAACCCTATCCTGAAACCTAACGTTAACCCTAACCCTAAAAACAACTTGGAACCAAACCCTAACCCTAACCTGACCCTTATCAGAACCCTAAATCTAATCCTAACCGTTACCTCAATTGAACTCCAATTCTTCCTGAAATCTAAATGGGACCTTAAAACCAACCCCAGATTGAAGCCCAACCCTAAACCTAACACAAAGCATTAGATTACCACAGCCATCACCTAACTCTAACCCCAGCCTTAACGCTAATACTATCCCAAACACTATTCCAATTCCTAAACCCAACACAAACCCAAAAACACAAAGCCTACAATTCTCACAGCCTAACACTGAAAGGAAACCTAAATCTTACCCTAACTCTAAAACTAATCCAAAGCATGACCACAATTTCAACTCTAAATCTACCTTCAAACTAAAGCTGACCCTAACACCAACCTCAAGTAAAAGCCCAACCCTAAGCCTAACACAAAGCATTAGATTACCACAACGCTCACCTAACTTCTAACCCCCACCCTAACACTAATACTAAAGCAATCAGATTCCAAATACTAACCCAATTCCTATTCTGAAACCCAAAACTATTCCAAAAACAAACCCAAGGCCTAACCTTTCTCTCACCCTAACAATCAAAGAAAACCTATTCCTAAACCTAATCCTAAATCTAGTCCTAACCCTAACCCTCACCCTTAATCTAACCCCAACCCCCACCCAGAAGCTAACACTTAGCATTGTACAATACCTAAACGTACCCCTAATCCTTAACACTAAACCTAAAAGGAACCTGAAACATAGTGCTAAATCCGAACCCTAACCCTGAAGACTAACGCTAACAATGAACCAATTCCTATACCTTTTCCTTCCTCCAAATTGATTCCTAGCACTAACCCTAACCCTACATTAACCCTATCCTAACCCTAACCCTAACCCTAGCCCTAAACTACATTAACCCTAACCCTAACCCTAACCCTAGCCCTAACCTAACTCTAACACTAACCCTACCCTAACCCTAACCCTAACCCTAACCCTAGCCCTAACCTAACTCTAACACAAACCCTACCCTAACCCTAACCCTAACCCTAACCCTAACCCTAACCCTAACCCTAACACTAACCCTACCCTAACCCTAACCCTAACCCTAACCCTAACCCTAACCCTAACCCTAACCCTTACCCTAACCCTAGCCTAACCCAAACCCTAACCCTAACCCTACCCTAACCCTAACCCTAACCCTAACCCTACCCCTAACCCTACTTTACCCTAACCCTAATCCTAACACTAACTCTAACTTTATTCCTTACCCTAACACTAATCCAATCCCGAACCCTAACCCTAATCCTAGCCCTTACTCTAACTTTATTCGTAACCCTACCCCTAATCCAAACAATAACCCTTACCCTAATCAAACCCTATCCCTATTCCTAACCCTTACCCTAACCGTATCACAATCCCTATCCTAACTCTTACCGTAACCCAAACCCTAACCTAACCCTAACCCTAACCCTATCCCTAACCCTTACCCTAACCCTAACCCTACCCTAACCTTAACTCTACCCTAACCGTATCCCTACCCTAACCCTAACCCTAATCCTAGCCCTTATTCTAACTTTATTCCTAACCCTACCCCTGATCCAAACACTAACCCTAACCGTAATGTAACCCTAACCCTATTCCTAACCCTTACCCTTACTGTATCCCATTCCCTATCCTAACTCTTACCATAACCCTAACCCTGATGCTAATGCTAACCCTAACCCTGAATCTAACCCTTACCCTAACCCTATCCCTTACCCAGAAGCTAACACTTAGCGTTGTACAATACCTAACCGTACCCTAACCCTATCCCTAAACCTAAAAGGAACCCAAACTCTAACCCTAAATCTGTCCCTGAGCCTAACCTTCAACCTTACCCTAACCTTAACCCTAACCCTGTTCCATTCTCTAAACATATCTGTAAGCATTACCTTCATCCTAACTCGAACTCTACCCTAACCCTATCCCTTTGACCCCAACACAAAACCCAGATTGAGCCTGACCCTAACCTAGGTAGCATCAAGTGTATGTAGGGTGAATTTGAGTTTTAGGGTCAAAGTTAAATTGTTAGTTTTAGGGTTAGGGTGAAGGATTGCTTTAGTTCTAGTATTAGGGTGTTTGGGGTTAGGGTTAGGGTAAGGATTTTGGGGTGGATTAGGTTTAGGGTCAGGTTTGGGGGAGTTTTGGGGTTAGGGTTAGATTTAGGATTAGGGTTAGCAAAAAAGTTGTTTTAGTTTTAGTTTAGGTTAGTGCTAGGATTAGGTTGAGTGTTCTTGTGAAGTTTAGGTTTAGGGTTAGGTTTAGGTTTAGATTGAGGTTTAGGGTAAGGAGTAGGGTTCATTTGACTTTTAGGGTCAGAGTAGAGTTAAGTCGTGTTAGGGTTAAGGTTAAGAACAGGATTCAGATTCCAATTAGGTTTTGGGTTCCTACTAGGGATAGGCCTCAAATTAGTGTTAAGGTTAGGGTTAGGGTTAGGTATAGGGAAAGGGTTAGTGTTAAGGCCAGGGCAAGTGTATGGTTGAGGGTAAAGATTGGATTTAGGGTTAGGTTTAGATGTAGGTTTGGTTTGATCGTTAGGGTGTGAGAACTCTCGGCCGCTTTGCTCTCCTTCTTAAAGGGGGCTATTCCGATGCTCCGGTGACAAGGTTTTCTGGGGAACCCTTAGAAGCGTTGGAATCACACACGCCTTTGGGAGAGGAACCAGCTTTCCGTACTTAACGCCTCTCCATTGCTTCCATAGTTCTGAAAAACATCCCTTTTTGAGAGAGAATGAGAAAGATCCGCGGGTATTGTAAGAAAATTGAAGTGAATGTGTTAGATTGAAGAAGTAAAAAGGATAACAGCACTGGTCAGAGAAAAGAATGAAAACGTGCTCGCAGATGATACGTTGCATTCAGTAGCAGAGCAGAATGAGAATCAAAACTTTCCCTGTCACTAACACTGGTATTCAGCTTACATTCACTTACAACTCCTGAAACGGAGTCACTTTCAAGTCGAAAACGCGATTTGTTGGAATTAGACAGCCAACGGCTAACTTTTGAAAAGCCGCGATTCAGTGCACTGTTGCCGTCTGACTAGCGTCTTTCTTCAGCGGCAAAAGCAGCAGTAGCCGCGATTGATGCGATTCGAGCCTGATACGCGGTTCCGCGCTGTTTGAACATAAAGCTCGCTGCTGGTATGCTGTGCATGTTAAAGGTGGCTTAAGCAATGCTCTGATGACAGTGTTTTTGGGAAACATTAGAAGCTGTGGAATCACACAATGCATTTAGGAGAAGTAACAGCTTTCAGTAGTAAACGTTTCTCTTTTGCTTCTTTAACTCTGAATACCATACGGTTCCGAAGGAGAATCGGAGAGATACTTGTGTTCGACAAGAGAAAGTTTTTTCGTGTATTAACTAGATTTACTAAAAAGTATAACAAGATTGGTCAGAGAAAAGAATGCAAACGAGCTCATAGAAGAATGAACGATACAGACATACGTTGCATTCTGTAACAGAGCAGAATGAGAATCAAATCTTACCCTCCCATTAACATTGGGATCCAGCATCCATTCACTTACAACTCCTGATACGGAGTCACTTTCACGTGTAAACCGCGAATTGTTGGAGAAGAACCGCTACCGGCTGATTATTGAAGCCGCGATTCAGTGCACTGCTGCCGCCTGACTGGCGTCTTTCTTCAGCGGCAAAAGCAGCAGTAGCCGCGATTGATGCGATTCGAGCTGAATTCAAAGTTCTTCGCGGTTCGAACATTAACACGCTGCCGGTTTGCTATGTTTGTTTAAGGTGGCTTTAGAAATCTCCACTGGCAGTGCTTTTGGGGAACACTTAGAAGAGGTGAAATCAAATATACATTTGGTAGAAGAAGCAGCTTGACGTACTTAACGCTACTATTTGACTTTTTAGCTCTGAATACCATACCGTTCCAAAAGTTAAAGGGAATGAATTGTTTGTTTGGCAAGAAAAACTTGTGTAACGGTATTAACTAGAGGAACTAAAAAAGGTAACAAGACTGGTCAGAGAAAAGAATGAAAACGTGCTCGTAGATGAATGAACGATGCAGATATTCGTTGCGTTCTGTAGTAGAGCAGAATGAGAATCAAAACCTTCCCTTTCACTAACACTGGGATCAGGCATACATTCACTTACAACTCCTGATACGGAGTCACGCTCACGTGTAAACCGCGATTTGCTGGAGTAGGAACGCTACCGGCTGATTATTGAAAAGCCGCGATTCAGTGCACTTTTACCGGCTGACTGGCTTCTTTCTTCAGCGGCAAAAGTAGCAGGTGCCGCGATTGATGCGATTGAATCGGAATCCGCGGCTAAGCGCGGTTCGAGCATCAATCTCTCGGCCGCTTTGCTCTGCTTCTTAAAGGGGGCTATTCCGATGCTCCGGTGACAAGGTTTTATGAGGAACATTTGGAAGCTGTAGAATCACACATACCATTGGGAGAATTAACTTTTCGACTTAACGCCTCTCCATTGCTTCCATAGATCTGAAAAACATACCTTTTTGAGAGAAATTGAGAACGATCCACGTGTATTGTAAGAAAATTGAAGTGAAAGTGTTATATTGAGGAAGTAAAAACGATACCAACACTGGTAGGAGAAAAGATTGAAAACGTGCTCGCAGATGAATGAATGATGCAGACATACGTTGCATTCTGTAGTAGAGCAGAATGAGAATCTAAACTTTCCCTTCCGCTTAAATTGGGATGCAGCATACATACACTTACAACTCCAGAAACGGAGTCACTTTCACGTGTAATCCGCGATTGGTTGGAATAGAACCGCTACCGGCTGATTACTGAAGCCGCGATTCAGTGCACTTTTAGCGGCTGACTGGCGTCTTTCTTCAGCGGCAAAAGCAGCAGGAGCCGCGATTGATGCGATTGAATGGGAATCCGCGGCTAAGCGCGGTTCGAGCATCAAACTCTCGGCCGCTTTTTCTCTGCTTCTTAAAGGGGGCTACTCCGATGCTCCGGTGACAAGGTTTTCTGGGGAACATTTAGAAGCGGTAGAATCACACACGGCTTTGGGAGAGGAATTATCTTTCCGTACTTCACGCCTCTCCATTGCTTCCATAGTTCTGAAAAACATACCTTTTTGAGAGAGAATGAGAAATATCCGCTGGTATTGTAAGAAAATTGAAGTGAGTGTATTAGATTAAGGAAGTAAAAAGGACAACAGCACTGGTCAGAGAAAAGAATGAAAACGTGCTCGCAGATGAATGAACGATGCAGACATACGTTGCATTCAGTAACAGAGCAGAATGAGAATGAAAACTTTCACTCCTATTAACACTGGGATCCAGCACACATTCTCTTACAACTCCAGAAACCGAGTCACTCTCACGTGTAAACCGCGAACTGTTGGAATAGGACCGCAACCGGCTGATTTTTGAAAAGCCGCGATTCAGTGCACTGCTGCTGTCTGACTGGCGTCTTTCTTCAGCGGCAAAAGCAGCAGTAGCGGCGATTGATGAGATTCGAGGTGAATCCGAGGTTCTGAGCGGTTCGAATATCAACACGCTGCCGGCTTGCTCTGCTTTTTAAAGAAGGCTTTTGCAACGTTCCGCTGACAGTGTTTTTGGGGAACACTTAGAAGAGGTGGAATCAAACATACATTTGGAAGAAGAAACAGCTTGACGTACTTAACACTTCTATTTGACTTCCTCAGCTCTGAATATCATACCGTTGCAAATGACAATCGGAATTGTCCGTTTGTTTGGCAAGAAAAACTGGTGTGACTAGAGGTGCTGAAAAAGGTAACAAGACTGGCCAGAGTAAAGAATGAAAACTTGCTTGCAGATGAATGAATGATGCAGACATACGTTGCATTCAGTAGCAGAGCAGAATGAGAATCAAAACTTTCCCTCTCACTAACACTGTTATCAGGCATCCATTCACTTACAACTCCTGAAACGGAGTCACTTTCACGTGTAAACCGCGATTTGCTGGAGTAGGAACGCTACCGGCTGATTATTGAAAAGCCGCGATTCAGTGCACTTTTACCGGCTGACTGGCGTCTTTCTTCAGCGGCAAAAGCAGCAGGAGCCGCGATTGATGCGATTGAATCGGAATCCGCGGCTAAGCGCGGCTCGAGCATCTAACTCTCGGCCGCTTTGCACTGCTTCTTAAAGGGGGCTATTCCGATGCTCCGATGACAAGGTTTTCTGGGGAACATTTGGAAGCTGTAGAATCACACATACCATTGGGAGAATTAACTTTTCGTACTTAACGCCTCTCCATTGCTTCCATAGTTCTGAAAAACATACCTTTTTGAGAGAAAATGAGAACGACCCACGTGTATTGTAAGAAAATTGAAGTGAAAGTGTTAGATTGAGGAAGTAAAAAAGATACCAACACTGGTAGGAGAAAAGAATGAAAACGTGCTCGCAGATGAATGAATGATGCAGAGATACGTTGCATTCAGTAGCAGTGCAGAATGAGAATCAAAACTTTCCCTCCTATTGACATTGGGATCCAGCACACATTCTCTTACAACTCCTGTAACGGAGTCACTTTCACGTGTTAGACGCGATTGGATGAAATTTGACCGTAACCGCCTAATTATTGATGCCGCTATTCAGTGCACGTCTGTCGTTTTATTGGCGTCTTTCTTCAGCGGCAAAAGCAGCAGTAGCCGCGATTGATGCGATTCGAGCCTGATACGTGGTTCTTTGCGTTTCAACTAGAAAGCTCGCAGCCGTTTTGCTCTGCTTTTTAAAGAAGGCTTTGGCAATGCTCCGATGACAGTGTTTTTGGGGAACATTTCGAAGCGGTTGAATCACACAATGCATTTGGTAGAAAAAACAGCTTGACGTATTCAACGCTACTATTTGACTTCTTTAGCTCTGAATATCATACCGTTCCAAATGAACATCGGAATGATCCGTTTCTTCGACATCAAAACTGGTGTGTCGGTATTATCTAGAGGTACTAAAAAGGAGAAGAACACCGCTCAGAGAAAAAGAATGAAAACGTGCTCGCCGATGAATGAATGATGCAGACCTACGTTGTATACAGTTGCAGAGCAGAATGAGAATCCAAACTTACCCTCCCATTAATATTAGGATTCAGCTTCCATTCACTTCCAACTCCTGAAACGGAGTCACTTTCACATGGAAACCGCGATTTGCTTGATTAGGACCTCTGCCGGCTGATTCTTGAAGCCGCTATTCATTGCACGGCACCTTGATGACGCTCGTCTTTCTTCAGCGGCAAAAGCCGCAGGAGCCGAATTGATGCCATAGAATCGGAATTCGCAGATCAGCGCCATTCGAACAGAAAGCTCGCTGCTGGTGTGATCTACTTGGTAAAGGGGGCTTTTGCGGTGCTCTGATTATAGGGTTTCTTGCTGAACATTTCGAAGTAGTGGAATCACACCTGATTTGTCTAGAGGAGAAATGACACCTAAGACTATTGCTAACCCGAAACCTAATCCAAGCTCCAACCTTTACCCTATCCACAATCTTTGCCCTAACTCACAACCTAAACCTCAACCTCAACCTAAGCATAACCCTAAGCCTTACTTGAAATGCTAAACCTAACCCTAACCCTAACCTCAAACCTAGCACTAACCCTAGTCCCAACCAAAACCACAACTCTAATCCTAAACCTAAAGCTAACTCTAAATCTAAAGCTAAGCCTAATACTTACCCTTGACCCAAATCGTCTCCATAAGAATCACTGTAGCTATTAGCCGAATCCTAACTCTACCTTCAAGCTATCCCTAACTCTGATCCTAATCCAAAACCCAAATTGAAGCCCAACCCTAAACCTGGAACAAAGCATCAAATTGCCACAACCCTCACCTAACTCGAAACCAAAACCAAAACCTAGCCCTAAAGCTAACCCCAAGCCCAATCCAAACCCCAAACCTACTCCTATTCCTAAACCTTATCTTAACCCTAAACCAAACCCAAGGCCCTCCCCTTCTCTCAGCCTAACACTCAAACTAACCTAAACCCGAAACTAACCCTACATTTATCCTAATCTTATCCATATTCTAAGGCCTAACCCTACTCTGACCAGAAAGCTCATGTTGTCTAAAATCTACCCCTTACCTAAAACCTAAATCGACAAAAAAACCTAACCCGAAACCTCAACCTAACTCTTCTCCTAACTAGAACACCAGCACTTCACCTTACCCTAACTGGAAACCTAGGACTAAATCCTTACCTTGTCCAGAACCCTATTCCTAACCCAAACCAGAATTCGAACCTCTACCCTAACCAAAACCCTTCCCCTAAACCTAAACCTAATGCTACCCTCAACCAAACCCTAGCCCTAAATCCTACCCTAAAACCAACACCACGTTTAAGCTCAAACCTCAAGCCTCAAAGAAAGCATCAGATTACCGCAGATCTCACCTAACACTAACCCCAATCCAATCCCTACTACTAACCCCAAACCCAATCCAAACACCAAAACTATTCCTATTCCTAAACCTAACACTAAGCCAGAACCAAACCCAAGGCCTACCCCTTCTCTCAGCCTGACACTCAAACTAACCTAGACCTGAACGCAACGCTAGATCAAATACTAAAACTCACCCTTAGCCAAGGCCCTTTTAGGACCCTTCCCTGGTCCTAAAACTAAAGAGAACCCTACCCCTTCCACTAAACCTTCATCTACATCCCTAACCCTTACCCTAAACCTAAATCTACACCAAAACCTAACCCTAACCCTCACATGTCTTCTAACTGTAAAACTAACGCTTCACCTAACCCGAACTGAAACCCCAGGACTAAACCTTACCTAACACCTAGCTATATTCCTAACCCTATCCTGAAACCTAACGTTAACCCTAACCCTAAAAACAACTTGGAACCAAACCCTAACCCTAACCTGACCCTTATCAGAACCCTAAATCTAATCCTAACCGTTACCTCAATTGAACTCCAATTCTTCCTGAAATCTAAATGGGACCTTAAAACCAACCCCAGATGGAAGCCCAACCCTAAACCTAACACAAAGCATTAGATTACCACAGCCATCACCTAACTCTAACCCCAGCCTTAACGCTAATACTATCCCAAACACTATTCCAATTCCTAAACCCAACACAAACCCAAAAACACAAAGCCTACAATTCTCACAGCCTAACACTGAAAGGAAACCTAAATCTTACCCTAACTCTAAAACTAATCCAAAGCATGACCACAATTTAAACTCTAAATCTACCTTCAAACTAAAGCTGACCCTAACACCAACCTCAAGTAAAAGCCCAACCCTAAGCCTAACACAAAGCATGAGATTACCACAACGCTCACCTAACTTCTAACCCCCACCCTAACACTAATACTAAAGCAATCAGATTCCAAATACTAACCCAATTCCTATTCTGAAACCCAAAACTATTCCAAAAACAAACCCAAGGCCTAACCTTTCTCTCACCCTAACAATCAAAGAAAACCTATTCCTAAACCTAATCCTAAATCTAGTCCTAACCCTAACCCTCACCCTTAATCTAACCCCAACCCCCACCCAGAAGCTAACACTTAGCATTGTACAATACCTAAACGTACCCCTAATCCTTAACACTAAACCTAAAAGGAACCTGAAACATAGTGCTAAATCCGAACCCTAACCCTGAAGACTAACGCTAACAATGAACCAATTCCTATACCTTTTCCTTCCTCCAAATTGATTCCTAGCACTAACCCTAACCCTACATTAACCCTATCCTAACCCTAACCCTAACCCTAGCCCTAAACTACATTAACCCTAACCCTAACCCTAACCCTAGCCCTAACCTAACTCTAACACTAACCCTACCCTAACCCTAACCCTAACCCTAACCCTAGCCCTAACCTAACTCTAACACAAACCCTACCCTAACCCTAACCCTAACCCTAACCCTAACCCTAACCCTAACCCTAACACTAACCCTACCCTAACCCTAACCCTAACCCTAACCCTAACCCTAACCCTTACCCTAACCCTAGCCTAACCCAAACCCTAACCCTAACCCTACCCTAACCCTAACCCTAACCCTAACCCTACCCCTAACCCTACTTTACCCTAACCCTAATCCTAACACTAACTCTAACTTTATTCCTTACCCTAACACTAATCCAATCCCGAACCCTAACCCTAATCCTAGCCCTTACTCTAACTTTATTCGTAACCCTACCCCTAATCCAAACAATAACCCTTACCCTAATCAAACCCTATCCCTATTCCTAACCCTTACCCTAACCGTATCACAATCCCTATCCTAACTCTTACCGTAACCCAAACCCTAACCTAACCCTAACCCTAACCCTATCCCTAACCCTTACCCTAACCCTAACCCTACCCTAACCTTAACTCTACCCTAACCGTATCCCTACCCTAACCCTAACCCTAATCCTAGCCCTTATTCTAACTTTATTCCTAACCCTACCCCTGATCCAAACACTAACCCTAACCTTAATGTAACCCTAACCCTATTCCTAACCCTTACCCTAACTGTATCCCATTCCCTATCCTAACTCTTACCATAACCCTAACCCTGATGCTAATGCTAACCCTAACCCTGAATCTAACCCTTACCCTAACCCTATCCCTTACCCAGAAGCTAACACTTAGCGTTGTACAATACCTAACCGTACCCTAACCCTATCCCTAAACCTAAAAGGAACCCAAACTCTAACCCTAAATCTGTCCCTGAGCCTAACCTTCAACCTTACCCTAACCTTAACCCTAACCCTGTTCCATTCTCTAAACATATCTGTAAGCATTACCTTCATCCTAACTCGAACTCTACCCTAACCCTATCCCTTTGACCCCAACACAAAACCCAGATTGAGCCTGACCCTAACCTAGGTAGCATCAAGTGTATGTAGGGTGAATTTGAGTTTTAGGGTCAAAGTTAAATTGTTAGTTTTAGGGTTAGGGTGAAGGATTGCTTTAGTTCTAGTATTAGGGTGTTTGGGGTTAGGGTTAGGGTAAGGATTTTGGAGTGGATTAGGTTTAGGGTCAGGTTTGGGGGAGTTTTGGGGTTAGGGTTAGATTTAGGATTAGGGTTAGCAAAAAAGTTGTTTTAGTTTTAGTTTAGGTTAGTGCTAGGATTAGGTTGAGTGTTCTTGTGAAGTTTAGGTTTAGGGTTAGGTTTAGGTTTAGATTGAGGTTTAGGGTAAGGAGTAGGGTTCATTTGACTTTTAGGGTCAGAGTAGAGTTAAGTCGTGTTAGGGTTAAGGTTAAGAACAGGATTCAGATTCCAATTAGGTTTTGGGTTCCTACTAGGGATAGGCCTCAAATTAGTGTTAAGGTTAGGGTTAGGGTTAGGTATAGGGAAAGGGTTAGTGTTAAGGCCAGGGCAAGTGTATGGTTTAGGGTAAAGATTGGATTTAGGGTTAGGTTTAGATGTAGGTTTGGTTTGATCGTTAGGGTGTGAGAAGGCACCGGCCTTGGATTTCATTTGGAGATTGGGTAAGGTTTAGGAATAGGAATAACATTGGTGTTTAAAAGATGATTAGTGTTAGTATTAGGGATAGGGTTACGGTTAGATTTTAGTTAGGGTTGTTAGTTTTAGAGTGAGGGATAGGGGTATGGTTTGGTCTAGTACTTGGGTTAGGGTTTGGGATAGTCCTAGCATTAGTGTTAGGGTTAGGGTTCCGTTAGGGTTGTGGTAATCTGATGCTAGGTGTCGGGATTAGGGTTGTGCTTAAATGTGGGTTTGGTTTGAGGGTCAGAGTTAGGGTTAGTGTAGAGTTAGAATTAGGGTAAGAGTTAGGATTAGGTTTAGGATTAGGATAAAGATTAGGTTAGGATTAGTGTTGGCTTTAGGGTTGTGTCTGGGAGAAGGGTTAGTGTTAGGGATAGACTTAGGGTAAGAGGAAGTGTTAGGAATAGGCATAGGTTTTGGGAAAGTTTCAGAGTTTGGACTGGATTTATGATTAGGGTTAGGGACAAAGATTTTTTGAGATTTATGATTAGATTTAGGGAGAAAAGTAGGCTGACTTGTGGTGTTAGCAGTAGGTTTAGGTTTAGGTTTAGGTTTAGGATTCCATTTGTATTTCTTGATCGAGGTTGGGTTAGTTGGAGTGTAAAGGTCAGAGTAGGGTTAGGCCTTGGGATAGGGTTAAGGTTTGGAATAGGATTAGGATTCAAATGATGTTACGGGTTGGTGTTAGGGTTAGGGAAAGGTTAGGATCAGGGTTGAGGTCAGGGTTAGGTATAGGAAAAGGGTTAGTGTTAGGGCTAGGGCAATTGGAAGGGTTAGGCTTAGGCTTAGATATTAGGGTTAGGTTTAGGCGGAGGTTTGGTTCGAGTGTCAGGGTGAGAGAAGGGGTAGGCCTGGGGTTTGGTTTTGGGTTACATCATACAAGTCATCACATACATTAGCTGGGGTGGGAGGTGCAAGGAACAGCCAGCAAAGTGCTGAGTTCATTCCAATCAGAGGACCTGAAGATCGGGTAGCTACTATCAAACCGTTTGTGTTGCCAATTCCGATGATATTTATGGGGCCCTGATGTTATGGTTCAGTGGGGAGTCACTATCAAGTCCAAACCCAATCCAAACCCCAAACCTACTCCTATTCCTAAACCTTATCTTAACCCTAAACCAAACCCAAACCCAAGGCCCTCCCCTTCTCTCAGCCTAACACTCAAACTAACCTAAACCCGAAACTAACCCTACATTTATCCTAATCTTATCCATATTCTAAGGCCTAACCCTACTCTGACCAGAAAGCTCATGTTGTCTAAAATCTACCCCTTACCTAAAACCTAAATCGACAAAAAAACCTAACCCGAAACCTCAACCTAACTCTTCTCCTAACTAGAACACCAGCACTTCACCTTACCCTAACTGGAAACCTAGGACTAAATCCTTACCTTGTCCAGAACCCTATTCCTAACCCAAACCAGAATTCTAACCTCTACCCTAACCAAAACCCTTCCCCTAAACCTAAACCTAATGCTACCCTCAACCAAACCCTAGCCCTAAATCCTACCCTAAAACCAACACCACGTTTAAGCTCAAACCTCAAGCCTCAAAGAAAGCATCAGATTACCGCAGATCTCACCTAACACTAACCCCAATCCAATCCCTACTACTAACCCCAAACCCAATCCAAACCCCAAAACTATTCCTATTCCTAAACCTAACACTAAGCCAGAAGCAAACCCAAGGCCTACCCCTTCTCTCAGCCTGACACTCAAACTAACCTAGACCTGAACGCAACGCTAAATCAAATACTAAAACTCACCCTTAGCCAAGGCCCTTTTAGGACCCTTCCCTGGTCCTAAAACTAAAGAGAACCCTACCCCTTCCACTAAACCTTCATCTACATCCCTAACCCTTACCCTAAACCTAAATCTACACCAAAACCTAACCCTAACCCTCACATGTCTTCTAACTGTAAAACTAACGCTTCACCTAACAGAAACCCCAGGACTAAACCTTACCTAACACCTAGCTATATTCCTAACCCTATCCTGAAACCTAACGTTAACCCTAACCCTAAAAACAACTTGGAACCAAACCCTAACCCTAACCTGACCCTTATCAGAACCCTAAATCTAATCCTAACCGTTACCTCAATTGAACTCCAATTCTTCCTGAAATCTAAATGGGACCTTCAAACCAACCCCAGATTGAAGCCCAACCCTAAACCTAACACAAAGCATTAGATTACCACAGCCATCACCTAACTCTAACCCCAGCCTTAACGCTAATACTATCCCAAACACTATTCCAATTCCTAAACCCAACACAAACCCAAAAACACAAAGCCTACAATTCTCACAGCCTAACACTGAAAGGAAACCTAAATCTTACCCTAACTCTAAAACTAATCCAAAGCATGACCACAATTTCAACTCTAAATCTACCTT
Organism: Callipepla californica brunnescens; assembly: GCA_023055505.1. NCBI lineage: Eukaryota > Metazoa > Chordata > Aves > Galliformes > Odontophoridae > Callipepla > Callipepla californica. The sequence continues at coordinate 601,160 of JALIRH010000136.1, read as the reverse complement.
CAAACTAAAGCTGACCCTAACACCAACCTCAAGTAAAAGCCCAACCCTAAGCCTAACACAAAGCATTAGATTACCACAACGCTCACCTAACTTCTAACCCCCACCCTAACACTAATACTAAAGCAATCAGATTCCAAATACTAACCCAATTCCTATTCTGAAACCCAAAACTATTCCAAAAACAAACCCAAGGCCTAACCTTTCTCTCACCCTAACAATCAAAGAAAACCTATTCCTAAACCTAATCCTAAATCTAGTCCTAACCCTAACCCTCACCCTTAATCTAACCCCAACCCCCACCCAGAAGCTAACACTTAGCATTGTACAATACCTAAACGTACCCCTAATCCTTAACACTAAACCTAAAAGGAACCTGAAACATAGTGCTAAATCCGAACCCTAACCCTGAAGACTAACGCTAACAATGAACCAATTCCTATACCTTTTCCTTCCTCCAAATTGATTCCTAGCACTAACCCTAACCCTACATTAACCCTATCCTAACCCTAACCCTAACCCTAGCCCTAAACTACATTAACCCTAACCCTAACCCTAACCCTAGCCCTAACCTAACTCTAACACTAACCCTACCCTAACCCTAACCCTAACCCTAACCCTAGCCCTAACCTAACTCTAACACAAACCCTACCCTAACCCTAACCCTAACCCTAACCCTAACCCTAACCCTAACCCTAACACTAACCCTACCCTAACCCTAACCCTAACCCTAACCCTAACCCTAACCCTAACCCTAACCCTTACCCTAACCCTAGCCTAACCCAAACCCTAACCCTAACCCTACCCTAACCCTAACCCTAACCCTAACCCTACCCCTAACCCTACTTTACCCTAACCCTAATCCTAACACTAACTCTAACTTTATTCCTTACCCTAACACTAATCCAATCCCGAACCCTAACCCTAATCCTAGCCCTTACTCTAACTTTATTCGTAACCCTACCCCTAATCCAAACAATAACCCTTACCCTAATCAAACCCTATCCCTATTCCTAACCCTTACCCTAACCGTATCACAATCCCTATCCTAACTCTTACCGTAACCCAAACCCTAACCTAACCCTAACCCTAACCCTATCCCTAACCCTTACCCTAACCCTAACCCTACCCTAACCTTAACTCTACCCTAACCGTATCCCTACCCTAACCCTAACCCTAATCCTAGCCCTTATTCTAACTTTATTCCTAACCCTACCCCTGATCCAAACACTAACCCTAACCGTAATGTAACCCTAACCCTATTCCTAACCCTTACCCTTACTGTATCCCATTCCCTATCCTAACTCTTACCATAACCCTAACCCTGATGCTAATGCTAACCCTAACCCTGAATCTAACCCTTACCCTAACCCTATCCCTTACCCAGAAGCTAACACTTAGCGTTGTACAATACCTAACCGTACCCTAACCCTATCCCTAAACCTAAAAGGAACCCAAACTCTAACCCTAAATCTGTCCCTGAGCCTAACCTTCAACCTTACCCTAACCTTAACCCTAACCCTGTTCCATTCTCTAAACATATCTGTAAGCATTACCTTCATCCTAACTCGAACTCTACCCTAACCCTATCCCTTTGACCCCAACACAAAACCCAGATTGAGCCTGACCCTAACCTAGGTAGCATCAAGTGTATGTAGGGTGAATTTGAGTTTTAGGGTCAAAGTTAAATTGTTAGTTTTAGGGTTAGGGTGAAGGATTGCTTTAGTTCTAGTATTAGGGTGTTTGGGGTTAGGGTTAGGGTAAGGATTTTGGAGTGGATTAGGTTTAGGGTCAGGTTTGGGGGAGTTTTGGGGTTAGGGTTAGATTTAGGATTAGGGTTAGCAAAAAAGTTGTTTTAGTTTTAGTTTAGGTTAGTGCTAGGATTAGGTTGAGTGTTCTTGTGAAGTTTAGGTTTAGGGTTAGGTTTAGGTTTAGATTGAGGTTTAGGGTAAGGAGTAGGGTTCATTTGACTTTTAGGGTCAGAGTAGAGTTAAGTCGTGTTAGGGTTAAGGTTAAGAACAGGATTCAGATTCCAATTAGGTTTTGGGTTCCTACTAGGGATAGGCCTCAAATTAGTGTTAAGGTTAGGGTTAGGGTTAGGTATAGGGAAAGGGTTAGTGTTAAGGCCAGGGCAAGTGTATGGTTTAGGGTAAAGATTGGATTTAGGGTTAGGTTTAGATGTAGGTTTGGTTTGATCGTTAGGGTGTGAGAAGGCACCGGCCTTGGATTTCATTTGGAGATTGGGTAAGGTTTAGGAATAGGAATAACATTGGTGTTTAAAAGATGATTAGTGTTAGTATTAGGGATAGGGTTACGGTTAGATTTTAGTTAGGGTTGTTAGTTTTAGAGTGAGGGATAGGGGTATGGTTTGGTCTAGTACTTGGGTTAGGGTTTGGGATAGTCCTAGCATTAGTGTTAGGGTTAGGGTTCCGTTAGGGTTGTGGTAATCTGATGCTAGGTGTCGGGATTAGGGTTGTGCTTAAATGTGGGTTTGGTTTGAGGGTCAGAGTTAGGGTTAGTGTAGAGTTAGAATTAGGGTAAGAGTTAGGATTAGGTTTAGGATTAGGATAAAGATTAGGTTAGGATTAGTGTTGGCTTTAGGGTTGTGTCTGGGAGAAGGGTTAGTGTTAGGGATAGACTTAGGATAAGAGGAAGTGTTAGGAATAGGCATAGGTTTTGGGAAAGTTTCAGAGTTTGGACTGGATTTATGATTAGGGTTAGGGACAAAGATTTTTTGAGATTTATGATTAGATTTAGGGAGAAAAGTAGGCTGACTTGTGGTGTTAGCAGTAGGTTTAGGTTTAGGTTTAGGTTTAGGATTCCATTTGTATTTCTTGATCGAGGTTGGGTTAGTTTGAGTGTAAAGGTCAGAGTAGGGTTAGGCCTTGGGATAGGGTTAAGGTTTTGAATAGGATTAGGATTCAAATGATGTTACGGGTTGGTGTTAGGGTTAGGGAAAGGTTAGGATCAGGGTTGAGGTCAGGGTTAGGTATAGGAAAAGGGTTAGTGTTAGGGCTAGGGCAATTGGAAGGGTTAGGCTTAGGCTTAGATATTAGGGTTAGGTTTAGGCGGAGGTTTGGTTCGAGTGTCAGGGTGAGAGAAGGGGTAGGCCTGGGGTTTGGTTTTGGGTTACATCATACAAATCATCACATACATTAGCTGGGGTGGGAGGTGCAAGGAACAGCCAGCAAAGTGCTGAGTTCATTCCAATCAGAGGACCTGAAGATCGGGTAGCTACTATCAAACCGTTTGTGTTGCCAATTCCGATGATATTTATGGGGCCCTGATGTTATGGTTCAGTGGGGAGTCACTATCAAGTCCAAACCCAATCCAAACCCCAAACCTACTCCTATTCCTAAACCTTATCTTAACCCTAAACCAAACCCAAACCCAAGGCCCTCCCCTTCTCTCAGCCTAACACTCAAACTAACCTAAACCCGAAACTAACCCTACATTGATCCTAATCTTATCCATATTCTAAGGCCTAACCCTACTCTGACCAGAAAGCTCATGTTGTCTAAAATCTACCCCTTACCTAAAACCTAAATCGACAAAAAAACCTAACCCGAAACCTCAACCTAACTCTTCTCCTAACTAGAACACCAGCACTTCACCTTACCCTAACTGGAAACCTAGGACTAAATCCTTACCTTGTCCAGAACCCTATTCCTAACCCAAACCAGAATTCTAACCTCTACCCTAACCAAAACCCTTCCCCTAAACCTAAACCTAATGCTACCCTCAACCAAACCCTAGCCCTAAATCCTACCCTAAAACCAACACCACGTTTAAGCTCAAACCTCAAGCCTCAAAGAAAGCATCAGATTACCGCAGATCTCACCTAACACTAACCCCAATCCAATCCCTACTACTAACCCCAAACCCAATCCAAACCCCAAAATTATTCCTATTCCTAAACCTAACACTAAGCCAGAACCAAACCCAAGGCCTACCCCTTCTCTCAGCCTGACACTCAAACTAACCTAGACCTGAACGCAACGCTAAATCAAATACTAAAACTCACCCTTAGCCAAGGCCCTTTTAGGACCCTTCCCTGGTCCTAAAACTAAAGAAAACCCTACCCCTTCCACTAAACCTTCATCTACATCCCTAACCCTTACCCTAAACCTAAATCTACACCAAAACCTAACCCTAACCCTCACATGTCTTCTAACTGTAAAACTAACGCTTCACCTAACTGAAACCCCAGGACTAAACCTTACCTAACACCTAGCTATATTCCTAACCCTATCCTGAAACCTAACGTTAACCCTAACCCTAAAAACAACTTGGAACCAAACCCTAACCCTAACCAAACCCTTATCAGAACCCTAAATCTAATCCTAACCGTTACCTCAATTGAACTCCAATTCTTCCTGAAATCTAAATGGGACCTTAAAACCAACCCCAGATGGAAGCCCAACCCTAAACCTAACACAAAGCATTAGATTACCACAGCCATCACCTAACTCTAACCCCAGCCTTAACGCTAATACTATCCCAAACACTATTCCAATTCCTAAACCCAACACAAACCCAAAAACACAAAGCCTACAATTCTCACAGCCTAACACTGAAAGGAAACCTAAATCTTACCCTAACTCTAAAACTAATCCAAAGCATGACCACAATTTAAACTCTAAATCTACCTTCAAACTAAAGCTGACCCTAACACCAACCTCAAGTAAAAGCCCAACCCTAAGCCTAACACAAAGCATTAGATTACCACAACGCTCACCTAACTTCTAACCCCCACCCTAACACTAATACTAAAGCAATCAGATTCCAAATACTAACCCAATTCCTATTCTGAAACCCAAAACTATTCCAAAAACAAACCCAAGGCCTAACCTTTCTCTCACCCTAACAATCAAAGAAAACCTATTCCTAAACCTAATCCTAAATCTAGTCCTAACCCTAACCCTCACCCTTAATCTAACCCCAACCCCCACCCAGAAGCTAACACTTAGCATTGTACAATACCTAAACGTACCCCTAATCCTTAACACTAAACCTAAAAGGAACCTGAAACATAGTGCTAAATCCGAACCCTAACCCTGAAGACTAACGCTAACAATGAACCAATTCCTATACCTTTTCCTTCCTCCAAATTGATTCCTAGCACTAACCCTAACCCTACATTAACCCTATCCTAACCCTAACCCTAACCCTAGCCCTAAACTACATTAACCCTAACCCTAACCCTAACCCTAGCCCTAACCTAACTCTGACACTAACCCTAACCCTAAAAAAACCCTAACCCTAACCCTAACCCTAACCCTAACCCTAACCCTAACCCTACCATACCCTAACCCTAACCTACCCTAACCCTAACCCTAACCCTAACCCTAAACCTAACCCTAACCCTAACCATAACCCTAATTCCTAACCCTTACCTTAACTGTATCACAATCCCTATCCTAATTCTTACCCTAACCCTAACCCTTACCTAACCCTAATCCTAACCCTAACCCTAACCCTAACTCTAACCTTAACCCTAACCCTAACCTAACCCTAACCCTAATCCTAACCCTAACCCTAACTCCAGTTCCTAACCCTTACCTTAACTGTATCACAATCCCTATCCTAATTCTTACCCTAACCCTAACCCCTACCTAACCCTAACCCTAACCCTAACCCTAACCCTAACTCTCACCTTAACCCTAACCCTAACCCTACCCTAACCCTAACCCTAACCCTAACCCTAACCCTAACCCTAACCCTAACCCTAACCCTAACACTAACCCTACCCTAACCCTAACCCTAACCCTAACCCTAACCCTAACCCTAACCCTAACCCTTACCCTAACCCTAGCCTAACCCAAACCCTAACCCTAACCCTACCCTAACCCTAACCCTAACCCTAACCTTACCCCTAACCCTACTTTACCCTAACCCTAATCCTAACACTAACTCTAACTTTATTCCTTACCCTAACACTAATCCAATCCCGAACCCTAACCCTAATCCTAGCCCTTACTCTAACTTTATTCGTAACCCTACCCCTAATCCAAACAATAACCCTTACCCTAATCAAACCCTATCCCTATTCCTAACCCTTACCCTAACCGTATCACAATCCCTATCCTAACTCTTACCATAACCCAAACCCTAACCTAACCCTAACCCTAACCCTAACCCTATCCCTAACCCTAACCCTAACCCTAACCCTAACCTCAACCCTAACCCTAACTCTAACCCTAATCCTAACAATAAATTTAACCTTTACCCTAACCTAACCCTAACCCTAACCCTAACCCTAACCATAATTCTAACCCTAACCCTAACCCTAACCCTAACCCTAACCCTAACCTCAACCCTAACCCTAACTCTAACCTTAACCCTAAACCTAACTATAAATTTAACCCTAACCCTAACACTAACCCTAACCCTAATTTTACCCTAACCCTAAGCATGCCCTAACCCTAACCCTAACCCTAACCCCAACCCTAACCTAACCCTAACCCTAACCCTAACCCTACCCTAACCCTAACCCTAACCCTAACCCTAACCCTAACCCTAACCCTAACCCTAACCCTAACCTTAACCCTAACCCTAACCCTAACCCTAACCCTAACCCTACCCTAACCCTAACCCTAACCCTAACCCTAACCCTAACCCTAACACTCACAGTAACCCTACCCTAACCCTAACCCTAACCCTAACCCTAACCCTAACCCTTACCCTAACCCTAGCCTAACCCAAACCCTAACCCTAACCCTACCCTAACCCTAACCCTAACCCTAAACCTACCCCTAACCCTACTTTACCCTAACCCTAATCCTAACACTAACTCTAACTTTATTCCTTACCCTAACACTAATCCAATCCCGAACCCTAACCCTAATCCTAGCCCTTACTCTAACTTTATTCGTAACCCTACCCCTAATCCAAACAATAACCCTTACCCTAATCAAACCCTATCCCTATTCCTAACCCTTACCCTAACCGTATCACAATCCCTATCCTAACTCTTACCGTAACCCAAACCCTAACCTAACCCTAACCCTAACCCTATCCCTAACCCTTACCCTAACCCTAACCCTACCCTAACCTTAACTCTACCCTAACCGTATCCCTACCCTAACCCTAACCCTAATCCTAGCCCTTACTCTAACTTTATTCCTAACCCTACCCCTGATCCAAACACTAACCCTAACCTTAATGTAACCCTAACCCTATTCCTAACCCTTACCCTAACTGTATCCCATTCCCTATCCTAACTCTTACCATAACCCTAACCCTGATGCTAATGCTAACCCTAACCCTGAATCTAACCCTTACCCTAACCCTATCCCTTACCCAGAAGCTAACACTTAGCGTTGTACAATACCTAACCGTACCCTAACCCTATCCCTAAACCTAAAAGGACCCCAAACTCTAACCCTAAATCTGTCCCTGAGCCTAACCTTCAACCTTACCCTAACCTTAACCCTAACCCTGTTCCATTCTCTAAACATATCTGTAAGCATTACCTTCATCCTAACTCGAACTCTACCCTAACCCTATCCCTTTGACCCCAACACAAAACCCAGATTGAGCCTGACCCTAACCTAGGTAGCATCAAGTGTATGTAGGGTGAATTTGAGTTTTAGGGTCAAAGTTAAATTGTTAGTTTTAGGGTTAGGGTGAAGGATTGCTTTAGTTCTAGTATTAGGGTGTTTGGGGTTAGGGTTAGGGTAAGGATTTTGGAGTGGATTAGGTTTAGGGTCAGGTTTGGGGGAGTTTTGGGGTTAGGGTTAGATTTAGGATTAGGGTTAGCAAAAAAGTTGTTTTAGTTTTAGTTTAGGTTAGTGCTAGGATTAGGTTGAGTGTTCTTGTGAAGTTTAGGTTTAGGGTTAGGTTTAGGTTTAGATTGAGGTTTAGGGTAAGGAGTAGGGTTCATTTGACTTTTAGGGTCAGAGTAGAGTTAAGTCGTGTTAGGGTTAAGGTTAAGAACAGGATTCAGATTCCAATTAGGTTTTGGGTTCCTACTAGGGATAGGCCTCAAATTAGTGTTAAGGTTAGGGTTAGGGTTAGGTATAGGGAAAGGGTTAGTGTTAAGGCCAGGGCAAGTGTATGGTTGAGGGTAAAGATTGGATTTAGGGTTAGGTTTAGATGTAGGTTTGGTTTGATCGTTAGGGTGTGAGAACTCTCGGCCGCTTTGCTCTGCTTCTTAAAGGGGGCTATTCCGATGCTCCGGTGACAAGGTTTTCTGGGGAACCCTTAGAAGCGTTGGAATCACACACGCCTTTGGGAGAGGAACCAGCTTTCCGTACTTAACGCCTCTCCATTGCTTCCATAGTTCTGAAAAACATCCCTTTTTGAGAGAGAATGAGAAAGATCCGCGGGTATTGTAAGAAAATTGAAGTGAATGTGTTAGATTGAAGAAGTAAAAAGGATAACAGCACTGGTCAGAGAAAAGAATGAAAACGTGCTCGCAGATGATACGTTGCATTCAGTAGCAGAGCAGAATGAGAATCAAAACTTTCCTTCCCATTAACACTGGGATCCAGCACACATTCTCTTCCAACTCCAGAAACCGAGTCACTTTCACGTGTAAACCGCGAATTGTTGGAGAAGAACCGCTACCGGCTGATTTTTGAAAAGCCGCGATTCAGTGCACTGCTGCCGTCTGACTGGCGTCTTTCTTCAGCGGCAAAAGCAGCAGGAGCCGCGATTGATGCGATTCGAGCCTGAGACGCGGTTCTTCGCGGTTCGAACATTAACACGCTGCCGGTTTGCTTTGCTTGTTAAAAGTGGCTTTTGCAACGCTCCGCTGACAGTGTTTTTGGGGAACACTTAGAAGAGGTGGAATCAAACATACATTTGGAAGAAGAAACAGCTTGACGTACTTAACGCTACTATTTCACTTCCTTAGTTCTGAATACCATACCGTTCCAAAAGAGAATCGGAAAGGTACTTGTGTTCGACAAGTAAAACTTGTGTGACGGTATTAACTAGAGGAACTAAAAAGGAATAACAAGACTGGTCAGAGAAAAGAATGAAAACGTGCTCGTAGATGAATGAATGATGCAGACATACGTTGCATTCAGTAGTAGAGCAGAATGAGAATCAAAACTTTCCCTCTCACTAACACTGGGATCCAGCATCCATTCACTTGCAACACCAGAATTGGAGTCACTTTCAGGTTTCAACCGCGATTTGTTGGAATAGAAACGCTACCGGCTGATTACTGAAGACGCAATTCAGTGCACGTCTTTCAACTGACTGGCTTCTTTCTTCAGCGGCAAAAGCAGCAGGAGCCGCGATTGATGCGATTCGAACATGATTCACGGTTTTCCGCTTTTCGAACATTAGCTCGCTGCCGGTTTGCTATGTTTGTTAAAGGGAGCTTTTGCAATGCTCAGATGACAGTGTTTTTGGGGAACACTTAGAAGCGGTAGAATCACACATCCATTTGGTAGAGGAAACAGCTTGATGTACTTAACGCAACTATTTTGCTTCCTTAACTCTGAATACCATACCGTGCCAAAAGAAAATGGGAATGATCAGCTTGGCAAGAAAAACTTGTGTGACGGTATGAAGTAGAGGTACTAAAAAGGACAAGAACACTGGTCAGAAAAAAGAATGAAATCGTGCTCGCAGATGAATGAATGATGCAGAAATACGTTGCATTCAGTAGCAGAGCAGAATGAGAATCAAATCTTTCACTCCCACTAACATTGGGATCCAGCATCCATTCACTGAAACTCCTTCAAAGGGCTCACTTTCACGGGTAAAACGCGATTTGTTGGAATATAACCTTCATCGGCGGATCATTGAATCCGCTCTTCAGTACACGGCAAATGGCTGAATGGCGTCTTTCTTCAGCGGCAAAAGCAGCAGTAAGCCACGATTGATGCGATTCGGGCGGAATCGCGGTACAGCGCGGTTCGTACATGAGCATGCTGCCGATTTGCTATCTTTGCTAAAGGTGGCTTTTGCAATGCTCCGATATCAGTGTTTTTGTGGAACACTTAGAAGCGGTGGAATCACACAAACATTTGGTAGAAGAAAAAGCTTGACGTACTTAACGCTACTATTTCGCATCCTTAACTCTGAATACCATACCGTTCCAAAAGAGAGTCGGAAAGATACTTGTGTTCGACAAGAAACAGTTTTTTTCGTGTAATAACTCTAGGTACAAAAAAGAATAAGAGCACTGGTCAGAGAAAAGAATGAAAACGTGCTCGTAGATGAATGAACGATTCAGACATACGTTGCATTCAGTAACAGAGCAGAATGAGAATCAAAACTTTCCTTCCCAGTAACAATGGGATCCAGCACACATTCACTTCCAACTCCTGAAACCGAGTCACTTTCACATGTAAAACGCGATTTGTTGGAGAAGAACCGCTACCGGCTGATTTTTGAAAAGCCGCGATTCAGTGCACTGCTGCTGTCTGACTGGCGTCTTTCTTCAGCGGCAAAAGCAGCAGTAGTCGCGATTGATGCGATTCGAGCCTGAGACGCGGTTCTTCGCGGTTCGAACATTAACACGCTGCCGGTTTGCTTTGCTTGTTAAAAGTGGCTTTTGCAACGCTCCGCTGACAGTGTTTTTGGGGAACACTTAGAAGTGGTGAATCAAACATACATTTGGTAGAAGAAAAAGTTTAACGTACTTAACGCTGCTATTTGACTTTTTAGCTCTGAATACCATACCGTTCCAAAAGAAAAAGGGAATGAATTGTTTGTTTGGCAAGAAAAACTTGTGTGACGATATTAACTAGAAGTACTAAAAAGGTAACAAGACTGGTCAGAGAAAAGAATGAAAACGTGCTCGTAGATGAATGAGCGATGCAGACATACGTTGCATTCAGTAGTAGAGCAGAATGAGAATCAAAACTTTCTATCTCACTAACACTGGGATCCAGCATCCATTCACTTACAACACCAGAATTGGAGTCACTTTCAGGTTTCAACCGCGATTTGTTGGAATAGAAACGCTACCGGCTGATTACTGAAGACGCTATTCAGTGCACGTCTTTCAACTGACTGGCTTCTTTCTTCTGCGGCAAAAGCAGCAGGAGCCGCGATTGATGCGATTCGAACATGATTCACGGTTTTCCGCGGTTCGAACATTAGCTCGCTGCCGGTTTGCTATGTTTGTTAAAGGTAGCTTTTGCAATGCTCTGATGACAGTGTTTTTGGGGAACATTTAGAAGCGGTGGAATCACACAATGCAATTAGTAGAAGAAACAGCTTTCCGTAATAAACTTTTCTCTTTTGCTTCTTTATCTCTGAATACCACACTTTTGCAAAAGAGAATCGAAAGATACTTGTGTTCTACAAGAAAAAGTTTTTCCATGTATTAATTAGAGGTACGAAAAAGAATAACAACACTGGTCAGAGTAAAGAATGAAAACGTGCTCGTAGATGAATGAACGATGCAGACATACGTTGCATTCTGTAGTAGAGCAGAATGAGAATCAAAACTTTCCTTCCCACTAACATTGGGATGCAGCATACATACACTTACAACTCCTGAAACCGAGTCACTTTCACGTGTAAACCGCGAATTGTTGGAGTAGGAACACTACCGGCTGATTATTGAAGCCGCGATTCAGTGCACGGCAGCCGGCTGACTGAAGTCTTTCTTCAGCGGCAAAAGCAGCAGGAGCCGCGATTGATGCGAGTGAATCGGAATCCGCTGCTAGGCGCGGTTCGAGCATCAAATTCTCTGCCGCTTTTTCTCTGCTTCTAAAGGGATCTATTCAGATGCTCCGGTGACAAGGTTTTCTTTGGAACATTTAGAAGCGGTAGAATCACACACACCTTTGGGAGAGGAATTATCTTTCCGTACTTAACGTCACTCCATTGCTTACATAGTTCTGAAAAACATACCTTTTTGAGAGAGAATGAGAAAGATCCGCCGGTATTGGATGAAAATTCAAGTGAGTGTATTAGATTAAGGAAGTAATAAGGATTACAGCACTGGTCAGAGAAAAGAAGGAAAACGTGCTCGCAGATGAATGAACGATGCAGACATACGTTGCATTCTGTAGCAGAGCAGAATGAGAATCAAAACTTTCCCTCTCACTAACACTGGTATTCAGCTTACATTCACTTACAACTCCTGAAACGGAGTCACTTTCAAGTCGAAAACGCGATTTTTTGGAATTAGACAGCCAACGGCTAACTTTTGAAATCCGCGATTCAGTGCACTGTTGCCGTCTGACTAGCGTCTTTCTTCAGCGGCAAAAGCAGCAGTAGCCGCGATTGATGTGATTCGAGCCTGATACGCGGTTCCGCGCTGTTTGAACATAAAGCTCGCTGCTGGTATGCTGTGCATGTTAAAGGTGGCTTTTGCAATGCTCTGATGACAGTGTTTTTGGGAAACATTAGAAGCTGTGGAATCACACAATGCATTTAGGAGAAGTAACAGCTTTCAGTAGTAAACGTTTCTCGTTTGCTTCTTTAACTCTGAATACCATACGGTTCCGAAGGAGAATCGGAGAGATACTTGTGTTCGACAAGAGAAAGATTTTTCGTGTATTTCGTGATTTACTAAAAAGTATAACAAGATTGGTCAGAGAAAAGATTGCAAACGAGCTCATAGAAGAATGAACGTTGCAGACATACGTTGCATTCTGTAACAGAGCAGAATGAGAATCAAATCTTACCCTCCCATTAACATTGGGATCCAGCATCCATTCACTTACAACTCCAGAAACGGAGTCACTTTCACGTGTAAACCGCGAATTGTTGGAGAAGAACCGCTACCGGCTGATTATTGAAGCCGCGATTCAGTGCACTGCTGCCGCCTGACTGGCGTCTTTCTTCAGCGGCAAAAGCAGCAGTAGCCCCGATTGATGCGATTCGAGCCTGAGACGCGGTTCTTCGCGGTTCGAACATTAACACGCTGCCGGTTTGCTATGTTTGTTTAAGGTGGCTTTAGAAATATCCACTGGCAGTGCTTTTGGGGAACACTTAGAAGAGGTGAAATCAAATATACATTTGGTAGAAGAAGCAGCTTGACGTACTTAACGCTACTATTTGACTTTTTAGCTCTGAATACCATACCGTTCCAAAAGAAAAAGGGAATGAATTGTTTGTTTGGCAAGAAAAACTTGTGTAACGGTATTAACTAGAGGAACTAAAAAAGGTAACAAGACTGGTCAGAGAAAAGAATGAAAACGTGCTCGTAGATGAATGAACGATGCAGACATTCGTTGCGTTCTGTAGTAGAGCAAAATGAGAATCAAAACTTTCCCTCTCACTAACACTGGGATCAGGCATCCATTCACTTACAACTCGTGATACGGAGTCACGTTCACGTGTAAACCGCGATTTGCTGGAGTAGGAACGCTACCGGCTGATTATTGAAAAGCCGCGATTCAGTGCACTTTTACCGGCTGACTGGCGTCTTTCTTCAGCGGCAAAAGCAGCAGGAGCCGCGATTGATGCGATTGAATCGGAAACCGCGGCTAGACGCGGTTCGAGCATCAAACTCTCGACCGCTTTGCTCTGCTTCTTAAAGGGGGCTATTCCGATGCTCCGATGACAAGGTTTTCTGGGGAACATTTGGAAGCTGTAGAATCACACATACCGTTGGGAGAATTAACTTTTCGTACTTAACGCCTCTCCATTGCTTCAATAGATCTGAAAAACATACATTTTTGAGAGAAATTGAGAACGATCCACGTGTATTGTAAGAAAATTGAAGTGAATGTGGTAGATTGAGGAAGTAAAAACGATACCAACACTGGTAGGAGAAAAGAATGAAAACGTGCTCGCAGATGAATGAATGATGCAGACATACGTTGCATTCTGTAGTAGAGCAGAATGAGAATCTAAACTTTCCCTTCCGCTTAAATTGGGATGCAGCATACATACACATACAACTCCTGTAACGGAGTCACTTTCACGTTAATCCGCGATTGGTTGGAGATGAACCGCTACCGGCTGATTATTGAAGCCGCGATTAGGTGCACGGCAGCCGGCTGACTGGCGTCTTTCTTCAGCGGCAAAAGCAGCAGGAGCCGCGATTGATGCGATTGAATGGGAATCCGCGGCTAAGCGCGGTTCGAGCATCAAACTCTCGGCCGCTTTTTCTCTGCTTCTTAAAGGGGGCTACTCCGATGCTCCGGTGACAAGGTTTTCTGGGGAACATTTAGAAGCGGTAGAATCACACACGCCTTTGGTAGAGGAATTATCTTTCCGTACTTCACGCCTCTCCATTGCTTTCATAGTTCTGAAAAACATCCCTTTTTGAGAGAGAATGAGAAATATCCGCTGGTATTGTAAGAAAATTCAAGTGAGTGTATTAGATTAAGGAAGTAAAAAGGATTACAGCACTGGTCAGAGAAAAGAATGAAAACGTGCTCGCAGATGAATAAACGATTCAGACATACGTTGCATACAGTAGCAGAGCAGAATGGGAATCAAAACTTTCCTTCTCACTAACACTGGGATCCAGCACACATTCTCTTCCAAAACCTGAAACCGAGTCACTCTCACGTGTAAACCGCGAATTGTTGGAATAGGACCGCTACCGGCTGATTTTTGAAAAGCCGCGATTCAGTGCACTGCTGCCGTCTGACTGGCGTCTTTCTTCAGCGGCAAAAGCAGCAGTAGCCGCGATTGATGAGATTCGATCGGAATCCGAGGTTCTGAGCGGTTCGAACATTAACATGCTGCCGGTTAGCTCTGCTTGTTAAAGAAGGCTTCTGCAACGCTCCGTTAACAGTGTTTTTGGGGAACACTTAGAAGAGGTGGAATCAAACATACATTTGGAAGAAGAAACAGCTTGACGTACTTAACACTTCTATTTCACTTCCTCATCTCTGAATATCATACCGTTGCAAATGACAATCTGAATTGTCCGTTTGTTTGGCAAGAAAAACTGGTGTGACTAGAGGTGCTAAAAAAGGTAACAAGACTGGCCAGAGTAAAGAATGAAAACTTGCTTGCAGATGAATGAATGATGCAGACATACGTTGCATACAGTAACAGAGCAGAATGAGAATCAAAACTTTCCCTCTCACTAACACTGGGATCAGGCATCCATTCACTTACAACTCCTGAAACGGAGTCACGTTCACGTGTAAACCGCGATTTGTTGGACTAGGAACGCTACCGGCTGATTATTGAAAAGCCGCGATTCAGTGCACTTTTACCGGCTGACTGGCGTCTTTCTTCAGCGGCAAAAGCAGCAGGAGCCGCGATTGATGCGATTGAATCGGAATCCGCGGCTAAGCGCGGCTCGAGCATCAAATTCTCGGCCGCTTTGCACTGCTTCTTAAAGGGGGCTATTCCGATGCTCCGGTGACAAGGTTTTCTGGGGAACATTTAGAAGCTGTAGAATCACACATACCATTGGGAGAATTAACTTTTCGTACTTAACGCCTCTCCATTGCTTCCATAGTTCTGAAAAACATACCTTTTTGAGAGAAAATGAGAACGACCCACGTGTATTGTAAGAAAATTGAAATGAATGTGTTAGATTGAGGAAGTAAAAAAGATACCAACACTGGTAGGAGAAAAGAATGAAAACGTGCTCGCAGATGAATGAATGATGCAGACATACGTTGCATTCAGTAGCAGAGCAGAATGAGAATCAAAACTTTCCCTCCTATTGACATTGGGATCCAGCACACATTCTCTTACAACTCCAGAAACGGAGTCACTTTCACGTGTTAGACGCGATTTGATGAAATTTGACCGTAACCGCCTAATTATTGATGCCGCTATTCAGTGCACGTCTGTCGTTTTATTGGCGTCTTTCTTCAGCGGCAAAAGCAGCAGTAGCCGCGATTGATGCGATTCGAGCCTGATACGTGGTTCTTTGCGTTTCAACTAGAAAGCTCGCAGCCGTTTTGCTCTGCTTTTTAAAGAAGGCTTTTGCAATGCTCCGATGACAGTGTTTTTGGGGAACATTTCGAAGCGGTTGAATCACACAATGCATTTGGTAGAAAAAACAGCTTGACGTATTCAACGCTACTATTTGACTTCTTTAGCTCTGAATATCATACCGTTCCAAATGAACATCGGAATGATCCGTTTCTTCGACATCAAAACTGCTGTGTCGGTATTATCTAGAGGTACTAAAAAGGAGAAGAACACCGCTCAGAGAAAAAGAATGAAAACGTGCTCGCAGATGAATGAATGATGCAGACATACGTTGTATACAGTTGCAGAGCAGAATGAGAATCCAAACTTACCCTCCCATTAATATTAGGATTCAGCTTCCATTCACTTCCAACTCCTGAAACGGAGTCACTTTCACATGGAAACCGCGATTTGCTTGATTAGGACCTCTGCCGGCTGATTCTTGAAGCCGCTATTCATTGCACGGCACCTTGATGACGCTCGTCTTTCTTCAGCGGCAAAAGCCGCAGGAGCCGCGATTGATGCCGTAGAATCGGAATTCGCAGATCAGCGCCATTCGAACAGAAAGCTCGCTGCTGGTGTGATCTACTTGGTAAAGGGGGCTTTTGCGGTGCTCTGATTATAGGGTTTCTTGCTGAACATTTCGAAGCAGTGGAATCACACCTGATTTGTCTACAGGAGAAATGACACCTAAGACTATTGCTAACCCGAAACCTAATCCAAGCTCCAACCTTTACCCTATCCACAATCTTTGCCCTAACTCACAACCTAAGCCTCAACCTCAACCTAAGCATAACCCTAAGCCTTACTTGAAATGCTAAACCTAACCCTAACCCTAACCTCAAACCTAGCACTAACCCTAGTCCCAACCAAAACCACAACTCTAATCCTAAACCTAAAGCTAACTCTAAATCTAAAGCTAAGCCTAATACTTACCCTTGACCCAAATCGTCTCCATAAGAATCACTGTAGCTATAAGCCGAATCCTAACTCTACCTTCAAGCTATCCCTAACTCTGATCCTAATCCAAAACCCAAATTGAAGCCCAACCCTAAACCTGGAACAAAGCATCAAATTGCCACAACCCTCACCTAACTCGAAACCAAAACCAAAACCTAGCCCTAAAGCTAACCCCAAGCCCAATAAAACCCCAAACCTACTCCTATTCCTAAACCTTATCTTAACCCTAAACCAAACCCAAGGCCCTCCCCTTCTCTCAGCCTAACACTCAAACTAACCTAAACCCGAAACTAACCCTACATTTATCCTAATCTTATCCATATTCTAAGGCCTAACCCTACTCTGACCAGAAAGCTCATGTTGTCTAAAATCTACCCCTTACCTAAAACCTAAATCGACAAAAAAACCTAACCCGAAACCTCAACCTAACTCTTCTCCTAACTAGAACACCAGCACTTCACCTTACCCTAACTGGAAACCTAGGACTAAATCCTTACCTTGTCCAGAACCCTATTCCTAACCCAAACCAGAATTCTAACCTCTACCCTAACCAAAACCCTTCCCCTAAACCTAAACCTAATGCTACCCTCAACCAAACCCTAGCCCTAAATCCTACCCTAAAACCAACACCACGTTTAAGCTCAAACCTCAAGCCTCAAAGAAAGCATCAGATTACCGCAGATCTCACCTAACACTAACCCCAATCCAATCCCTACTACTAACCCCAAACCCAATCCAAACACCAAAACTATTCCTATTCCTAAACCTAACACTAAGCCAGAACCAAACCCAAGGCCTACCCCTTCTCTCAGCCTGACACTCAAACTAACCTAGACCTGAACGCAACGCTAAATCAAATACTAAAACTCACCCTTAGCCAAGGCCCTTTTAGGACCCTTCCCTGGTCCTAAAACTAAAGAGAACCCTACCCCTTCCACTAAACCTTCATCTACATCCCTAACCCTTACCCTAAACCTAAATCTACACCAAAACCTAACCCTAACCCTCACATGTCTTCTAACTGTAAAACTAACGCTTCACCTAACCCGAACTGAAACCCCAGGACTAAACCTTACCTAACACCTAGCTATATTCCTAACCCTATCCTGAAACCTAACGTTAACCCTAACCCTAAAAACAACTTGGAACCAAACCCTAACCCTAACCTGACCCTTATCAGAACCCTAAATCTAATCCTAACCGTTACCTCAATTGAACTCCAATTCTTCCTGAAATCTAAATGGGACCTTAAAACCAACCCCAGATTGAAGCCCAACCCTAAACCTAACACAAAGCATTAGATTACCACAGCCATCACCTAACTCTAACCCCAGCCTTAACGCTAATACTATCCCAAACACTATTCCAATTCCTAAACCCAACACAAACCCAAAAACACAAAGCCTACAATTCTCACAGCCTAACACTGAAAGGAAACCTAAATCTTACCCTAACTCTAAAACTAATCCAAAGCATGACCACAATTTCAACTCTAAATCTACCTTCAAACTAAAGCTGACCCTAACACCAACCTCAAGTAAAAGCCCAACCCTAAGCCTAACACAAAGCATTAGATTACCACAACGCTCACCTAACTTCTAACCCCCACCCTAACACTAATACTAAAGCAATCAGATTCCAAATACTAACCCAATTCCTATTCTGAAACCCAAAACTATTCCAAAAACAAACCCAAGGCCTAACCTTTCTCTCACCCTAACAATCAGAGAAAACCTATTCCTAAACCTAATCCTAAATCTAGTCCTAACCCTAACCCTCACCCTTAATCTAACCCCAACCCCCACCCAGAAGCTAACACTTAGCATTGTACAATACCTAAACGTACCCCTAATCCTTAACACTAAACCTAAAAGGAACCTGAAACATAGTGCT
This sequence comes from Callipepla californica brunnescens, assembly GCA_023055505.1. NCBI lineage: Eukaryota > Metazoa > Chordata > Aves > Galliformes > Odontophoridae > Callipepla > Callipepla californica. The sequence goes on along the minus strand of JALIRH010000136.1, from coordinate 582,497 downwards.
AAATCCGAACCCTAACCCTGAAGACTAACGCTAACAATGAACCAATTCCTATACCTTTTCCTTCCTCCAAATTGATTCCTAGCACTAACCCTAACCCTACATTAACCCTATCCTAACCCTAACCCTAACCCTAGCCCTAAACTACATTAACCCTAACCCTAACCCTAACCCTAGCCCTAACCTAACTCTGACACTAACCCTAACCCTAAAACTAACCCTAACCCTAACCCTAACCCTAACCCTAACCCTACCATACCCTAACCCTAACCTACCCTAACCCTAACCCTAACCCTAACCCTAAACCTAACCCTAACCCTAACCCTAACCCTAATTCCTAACCCTTACCTTAACTGTATCACAATCCCTATCCTAATTCTTACCCTAACCCTAACCCTTACCTAACCCTAATCCTAACCCTAACCCTAACTCTAACCTTAAACCTAACCCTAACCCTAACCCTAACCTAACCCTAACCCTAATCCTAACCCTAACCCTAACTCCAGTTCCTAACCCTTACCTTAACTGTATCACAATCCCTATCCTAATTCTTATCCTAACCCTAACCCCTACCTAACCCTAACCCTAACCCTAACCCTAACCCTAACCCTAACCCTAACCCTAACCCTAACCCTAACCCTAACCCTAACCCTAACACTAACCCTACCCTAACCCTAACCCTAACCCTAACCCTAACCCTAACCCTAACCCTTACCCTAACCCTAGCCTAACCCAAACCCTAACCCTAACACTACCCTAACCCTAACCCTAACCCTAACCCTACCCCTAACCCTACTTTACCCTAACCCTAATCCTAACACTAACTCTAACTTTATTCCTTACCCTAACACTAATCCAATCCCAAACCCTAACCCTAATCCTAGCCCTTACTCTAACTTTATTGGTAACCCTACCCCTAATCCAAACAATAACCCTTACCCTAATCAAACCCTATCCCTATTCCTAACCCTTACCCTAACCGTATCACAATCCCTATCCTAACTCTTACCATAACCCAAACCCTAACCTAACCCTAACCCTAACCCTAACCCTATCCCTAACCCTAACCCTAACCCTAACCCTAACCTCAACCCTAACCCTAACTCTAACCCTAATCCTAACAATAAATTTAACCTTTACCCTAACCTAACCCTAACCCTAACCCTAACCCTAACCATAATTCTAACCCTAACCCTAACCCTAACCCTAACCCTAACCCTAACCTCAACCCTAACCCTACCTCTAACCTTAACCCTAAACCTAACTATAAATTTAACCCTAACCCTAACACTAACCCTAACCCTAATTTTACCCTAACCCTAAGCATACCCTAACCCTAACCCTAACCCTAACCCCAACCCTAACCTAACCCTAACCCTAACCCTAACCCTACCCTAACCCTAACCCTAACCCTAACCCTAACCCTAACCCTAACCCTAACCCTAACCCTAACAATAAATTTAACCTTAACCCTAAACCTAACCCTAACCCTACCCTAACCCTAACCCTAACCCTAACCCTAACCCTAACCCTAACCCTAACACTAACACTAACCCTAACCCTAACCCTAACCCTAACCCTAACCCTTACCCTAACCCTAGCCTAACCCAAACCCTAACCCTAACCCTACCCTAACCCTAACCCTAACCCTAACCCTACCCCTAACCCTACTTTACCCTAACCCTAATCCTAACACTAACTCTAACTTTATTCCTTACCCTAACACTAATCCAATCCCGAACCCTAACCCTAATCCTAGCCCTTACTCTAACTTTATTCGTAACCCTACCCCTAATCCAAACAATAACCCTTACCCTTATCAAACCCTATCCCTATTCCTAGCCCTTACCCTAACCGTATCACAATCCCTATCCTAACTCTTACCGTAACCCAAACCCTAACCTAACCCTTACCCTAACCCTATCCCTAACCCTTACCCTAACCCTAACCCTACCCTAACCTTAACTCTACCCTAACCGTATCCCTACCCTAACCCTAACCCTAATCCTAGCCCTTACTCTAACTTTATTCCTAACCCTACCCCTGATCCAAACACTAACCCTAACCTTAATGTAACCCTAACCCTATTCCTAACCCTTACTCTAACTGTATCCCATTCCCTATCCTAACTCTTACCATAACCCTAACCCTGATGCTAATGCTAACCCTAACCCTGAATCTAACCCTTACCCTAACCCTATCCCTTACCCAGAAGCTAACACTTAGCGTTGTACAATACCTAACCGTACCCTAACCCTATCCCTAAACCTAAAAGGACCCCAAACTCTAACCCTAAATCTGTCCCTGAGCCTAACCTTCAACCTTACCCTAACCTTAACCCTAACCCTGTTCCATTCTCTAAACATATCTGTAAGCATTACCTTCATCCTAACTCGAACTCTACCCTAACCCTATCCCTTTGACCCCAACACAAAACCCAGATTGAGCCTGACCCTAACCTAGGTAGCATCAAGTGTATGTAGGGTGAATTTGAGTTTTAGGGTCAAAGTTAAATTGTTAGTTTTAGGGTTAGGGTGAAGGATTGCTTTAGTTCTAGTATTAGGGTGTTTGGGGTTAGGGTTAGGGTAAGGATTTTGGAGTGGATTAGGTTTAGGGTCAGGTTTGGGGGAGTTTTGGGGTTAGGGTTAGATTTAGGATTAGGGTTAGCAAAAAAGTTGTTTTAGTTTTAGTTTAGGTTAGTGCTAGGATTAGGTTGAGTGTTCTTGTGAAGTTTAGGTTTAGGGTTAGGTTTAGGTTTAGATTGAGGTTTAGGGTAAGGAGTAGGGTTCATTTGACTTTTAGGGTCAGAGTAGAGTTAAGTCGTGTTAGGGTTAAGGTTAAGAACAGGATTCAGATTCCAATTAGGTTTTGGGTTCCTACTAGGGATAGGCCTCAAATTAGTGTTAAGGTTAGGGTTAGGGTTAGGTATAGGGAAAGGGTTAGTGTTAAGGCCAGGGCAAGTGTATGGTTGAGGGTAAAGATTGGATTTAGGGTTAGGTTTAGATGTAGGTTTGGTTTGATCGTTAGGGTGTGAGAAGGCACCGGCCTTGGATTTCATTTGGAGATTGGGTAAGGTTTAGGAATAGGAATAACATTGGTGTTTAAAAGATGATTAGTGTTACTATTAGGGATAGGGTTACGGTTAGAGTTTAGTTAGGGTTGTTAGTTTTAGAGTGAGGGATAGGGGTATGGTTTGGTCTAGTACTTGGGTTAGGGTTTGGGATAGTCCTAGCATTAGTGTTAGGGTTAGGGTTCCGTTAGGGTTGTGGTAATCTGATGCTAGGTGTCGGGATTAGGGTTGTGCTTAAATGTGGGTTTGGTTTGAGGGTCAGAGTTAGGGTTAGGGTAGAGTTAGAATTAGGGTAAGAGTTAGGATTAGGTTTAGGATTAGGATAAAGATTAGGTTAGGATTAGTGTTGGCTTTAGGGTTGTGTCTGGGAGAAGGGTTAGTGTTAGGGATAGACTTAGGGTAAGAGGAAGTGTTAGGAATAGGCATAGGTTTTGGGAAAGTTTCAGAGTTTGGACTGGATTTATGATTAGGGTTAGGGACAAAGATTTTTTGAGATTTGTGATTAGATTTAGGGAGAAAAGTAGGCTGACTTGTGGTGTTAGCAGTAGGTTTAGGTTTAGGTTTAGGTTTAGGATTCCATTTGTATTTCTTGATCGAGGTTGGGTTAGTTTGAGTGTAAAGGTCAGAGTAGGGTTAGGCCTTGGGATAGGGTTAAGGTTTGGAATAGGATTAGGATTCAAATGATGTTACGGGTTGGTGTTAGGGTTAGGGAAAGGTTAGGATCAGGGTTGAGGTCAGGGTTAGGTATAGGAAAAGGGTTAGTGTTAGGGCTAGGGCAATTGGAAGGGTTAGGCTTAGGCTTAGATATTAGGGTTAGGTTTAGGCGGAGGTTTGGTTGGAGTGTCAGGGTGAGAGAAGGGGTAGGCCTGGGGTTTGGTTTTGGGTTACATCATACAAATCATCACATACATTAGCTGGGGTGGGAGGTGCAAGGAACAGCCAGCAAAGTGCTGAGTTCATTCCAATCAGAGGACCTGAAGATCGGGTAGCTACTATCAAACCGTTTGTGTTGCCAATTCCGATGATATTTATGGGGCCCTGATGTTATGGTTCAGTGGGGAGTCACTATCAAGTCCAAACCCAATCCAAACCCCAAACCTACTCCTATTCCTCATTGATCCTAAACCTAAAGCTAACTCTAAATCTAAAGCTAAGCCTAATACTTACCCTTGACCCAAATCGTCTCCATAAGAATCACTGTAGCTATAAGCCGAATCCTAACTCTACCTTCAAGCTATCCCTAACTCTGATCCTAATCCAAAACCCAAATTGAAGCCCAACCCTAAACCTGGAACAAAGCATCAAATTGCCACAACCCTCACCTAACTCGAAACCAAAACCAAAACCTAGCCCTAAAGCTAACCCCAAGCCCAATAAAACCCCAAACCTACTCCTATTCCTAAACCTTATCTTAACCCTAAACCAAACCCAAGGCCCTCCCCTTCTCTCAGCCTAACACTCAAACTAACCTAAACCCGAAACTAACCCTACATTGATCCTAATCTTATCCATATTCTAAGGCCTAACCCTACTCTGACCAGAAAGCTCATGTTGTCTAAAATCTACCCCTTACCTAAAACCTAAATCGACAAAAAAACCTAACCCGAAACCTCAACCTAACTCTTCTCCTAACTAGAACACCAGCACTTCACCTTACCCTAACTGGAAACCTAGGACTAAATCCTTACCTTGTCCAGAACCCTATTCCTAACCCAAACCAGAATTCGAACCTCTACCCTAACCAAAACCCTTCCCCTAAACCTAAACCTAATGCTACCCTCAACCAAACCCTAGCCCTAAATCCTACCCTAAAACCAACACCACGTTTAAGCTCAAACCTCAAGCCTCAAAGAAAGCATCAGATTACCGCAGATCTCACCTAACACTAACCCCAATCCAATCCCTACTACTAACCCCAAACCCAATCCAAACACCAAAACTATTCCTATTCCTAAACCTAACACTAAGCCAGAACCAAACCCAAGGCCTACCCCTTCTCTCAGCCTGACACTCAAACTAACCTAGACCTGAACGCAACGCTAAATCAAATACTAAAACTCACCCTTAGCCAAGGCCCTTTTAGGACCCTTCCCTGGTCCTAAAACTAAAGAGAACCCTACCCCTTCCACTAAACCTTCATCTACATCCCTAACCCTTACCCTAAACCTAAATCTACACCAAAACCTAACCCTAACCCTCACATGTCTTCTAACTGTAAAACTAACGCTTCACCTAACCCGAACTGAAACCCCAGGACTAAACCTTACCTAACACCTAGCTATATTCCTAACCCTATCCTGAAACCTAACGTTAACCCTAACCCTAAAAACAACTTGGAACCAAACCCTAACCCTAACCTGACCCTTATCAGAACCCTAAATCTAATCCTAACCGTTACCTCAATTGAACTCCAATTCTTCCTGAAATCTAAATGGGACCTTCAAACCAACCCCAGATTGAAGCCCAACCCTAAACCTAACACAAAGCATTAGATTACCACAGCCATCACCTAACTCTAACCCCAGCCTTAACGCTAATACTATCCCAAACACTATTCCAATTCCTAAACCCAACACAAACCCAAAAACACAAAGCCTACAATTCTCACAGCCTAACACTAAAAGGAAACCTAAATCTTACCCTAACTCTAAAACTAATCCAAAGCATGACCACAATTTCAACTCTAAATCTACCTTCAAACTAAAGCTGACCCTAACACCAACCTCAAGTAAAAGCCCAACCCTAAGCCTAACACAAAGCATTAGATTACCACAACGCTCACCTAACTTCTAACCCCCACCCTAACACTAATACTAAAGCAATCAGATTCCAAATACTAACCCAATTCCTATTCTGAAACCCAAAACTATTCCAAAAACAAACCCAAGGCCTAACCTTTCTCTCACCCTAACAATCAAAGAAAACCTATTCCTAAACCTAATCCTAAATCTAGTCCTAACCCTAACCCTCACCCTTAATCTAACCCCAACCCCCACCCAGAAGCTAACACTTAGCATTGTACAATACCTAAACGTACCCCTAATCCTTAACACTAAACCTAAAAGGAACCTGAAACATAGTGCTAAATCCGAACCCTAACCCTGAAGACTAACGCTAACAATGAACCAATTCCTATACCTATTCCTTCCTCCAAATTGATTCCTAGCACTAACCCTAACCCTACATTAACCCTATCCTAACCCTAACCCTAACCCTAGCCCTAAACTACATTAACCCTAACCCTAACCCTAACCCTAGCCCTAACCTAACTCTAACCCTAACCCTAACCCTAAAACTAATGCTAACCCTAACCCTAACCCTAACCCTAACCCTAACCCTAACCCTAACCCTAACCCTAACCCTAACCCTAACCCTACCATACCCTAACCCTAAGCTACCCTAACACTAACCCTAACCCTAACCCTAAACCTAACCATAACCCTAACCCTAACTCTAACCTTAACCCTAACCCTAACCCTAACCTAACCCTAACCCTAATCCTAACCCTAACCCTAACTCTAATTCCTAACCCTTACCTTAACTGTATCACAATCCCTATCCTAATTCTTACCCTAACCCTAACCCCTACCTAACCCTAACCCTAACCCTAACCCTAACCATAACCCTAACCCTAACCCTAACCCTAACCCTAACCCTAACCCTAACCCTAACCCTAACCCTAACCTCAACCCTAACCCTAACTCTAACCTTAACCCTAAACCTAACAATAAATTTAACCCTAACCCTAACACTAACCCTAACCCTAATTTTACCCTAACCCTAAGCATACCCTAACCCTAACCCTAACCCTAACCCTAACCCTAACCCCAACCCTAACCCTAACCCTAACCCTAACCCCAACCCTAACCTAACCCTAACCCTAACCCTAACCCCAACCCTAACCCTAACCCTAACAATAAATTTAACCTTAACCCTAACCCTAACCCTAACCCTACCCTAACCCTAACCCTAACCCTAACCCTAACCCTAACCCTATCACTAACCCTACCCTAACCCTAACCCTAACCCTAACCCTAACCCTAACCCTAACCCTAACCCTTACCCTAACCCTAGCCTAACCCAAACCCTAACCCTAACCCTACCCTAACCCTAACCCTAACCCTAACCCTAACCCTACCCCTAACCCTACTTTACCCTAACCCTAATCCTAACACTAACTCTAACTTTATTCCTTACCCTAACACTAATCCAATCCCGAACCCTAACCCTAATCCTAGCCCTTACTCTAACTTTATTCGTAACCCTACCCCTAATCCAAACAATAACCCTTACCCTAATCAAACCCTATCCCTATTCCTAACCCTTACCCTAACCGTATCACAATCCCTATCCTAACTCTTACCATAACCCAAACCCTAACCTAACCCTAACCCTAACCCTAACCCTATCCCTAACCCTTACCCTAACCCTAACCCTACCCTAACCTTAACTCTACCCTAACCGTATCCCTACCCTAACCCTAACCCTAATCCTAGCCCTTACTCTAACTTTATTCCTAACCCTACCCCTGATCCAAACACTAACCCTAACCTTAATGTAACCCTAACCCTATTCCTAACCCTTACTCTAACTGTATCCCATTCCCTATCCTAACTCTTACCATAACCCTAACCCTGATGCTAATGCTAACCCTAACCCTGAATCTAACCCTTACCCTAACCCTATCCCTATCCCAGAAGCTAACACTTAGCGTTGTACAATACCTAACCGTACCCTAACCCTATCCCTAAACCTAAAAGGAACCCAAACTCTAACCCTAAATCTGTCCCTGAGCCTAACCTTCAACCTTACCCTAACCTTAACCCTAACCCTGTTCCATTCTCTAAACATATCTGTAAGCATTACCTTCATCCTAACTCGAACTCTACCCTAACCCTATCCCTTTGACCCCAACACAAAACCCAGATTGAGCCTGACCCTAACCTAGGTAGCATCAAGTGTATGTAGGGTGAATTTGAGTTTTAGGGTCAAAGTTAAATTGTTAGTTTTAGGGTTAGGGTGAAGGATTGCTTTAGTTCTAGTATTAGGGTGTTTGGGGTTAGGGTTAGGGTAAGGATTTTGGAGTGGATTAGGTTTAGGGTCAGGTTTGGGGGAGTTTTGGGGTTAGGGTTAGATTTAGGATTAGGGTTAGCAAAAAAGTTGTTTTAGTTTTAGTTTAGGTTAGTGCTAGGATTAGGTTGAGTGTTCTTGTGAAGTTTAGGTTTAGGGTTAGGTTTAGGTTTAGATTGAGGTTTAGGGTAAGGAGTAGGGTTAATTTGACTTTTAGGGTCAGAGTAGAGTTAAGTCGTGTTAGGGTTAAGGTTAAGAACAGGATTCAGATTCCAATTAGGTTTTGGGTTCCTACTAGGGATAGGCCTCAAATTAGTGTTAAGGTTAGGGTTAGGGTTAGGTATAGGGAAAGGGTTAGTGTTAAGGCCAGGGCAAGTGTATGGTTTAGGGTAAAGATTGGATTTAGGGTTAGGTTTAGATGTAGGTTTGGTTTGATCGTTAGGGTGTGAGAACTCTCGGCCTCTTTGCTCTGCTTCTTAAAGGGGGCTATTCCGATTCTCCGGTGACAAGGTTTTCTGGGGAACCCTTAGAAGCGTTGGAATCACACACGCCTTTGGGAGAGGAACCAGCTTTCCGTACTTAACGTCTCTCCATTGCTTCCATAGTTCTGAAAAACATCCCTTTTTGAGAGAGAATGAGAAAGATCCGCGGGTATTGTAAGAAAATTGAAGTGAATGTGTTAGATTGAAGAAGTAAAAAGGATAACAGCACTGGTCAGAGAAAAGAATGAAAACGTGCTCGCAGATGATACGTTGCATTCAGTAGCAGAGCAGAATGAGAATCAAAACTTTCCTTCCCATTAACACTGGGATCCAGCACACATTCTCTTCCAACTCCTGAAACCGAGTCACTTTCACGTGTAAACCGCGAATTGTTGGAGAAGAACCGCTACCGGCTGATTTTTGAAAAGCCGCGATTCAGTGCACTGCTGCCGTCTGACTGGCGTCTATCTTCAGCGGCAAAAGCAGCAGGAGCCGCGATTGATGCGATTCGAACATGATTCACGGTTTTCCGCTTTTCGAACATTAGCTCGCTGCCGGTTTGCTATGTTTGTTAAAGGGAGCTTTTGCAATGCTCAGATGACAGTGTTTTTGGGGAACACTTAGAAGCGGTAGAATCACAAATCCATTTGGTAGAGGAAACAGCTTGATGTACTTAACGCAACTATTTTGCTTCCTTAACTCTGAATACCATACCGTGCCAAAAGAAAATGGGAATGATCAGCTTGGCAAGAAAAACTTGTGTGACGTTATTAACTAGAGGTACTAAAAAGGACAATAACACTGGTCAGAGAAAAGAATGAAATCTGCTCGCAGATGAATGAATGATGCAGACATACGTTGCCTTCAGTAGCAGAGCAGAATGAGAATCAAATCTTTCACTCCCACTAACATTGGGATCCAGCATCCATTCACTGAAACTCCTTCAAAGGGGTCACTTTCTCGGGTATAACGCGATTTGTTGGAATATAACCTTCATCGGCGGATCATTGAATCCGCTCTTCAGTATACGGCAGCTGGCTGACTGGCGTCTTTCTTCAGCGGCAAAAGCAGCAGTAAGCCACGATTGATGCGATTCGAGCGGAATCGCGGTACAGCGCGGTTCGAACATGAGCATGCTGCCGATTTGCTATGTTTGCTAAAGGTGGCTTTTGCAATGCTCCGATATCAGTGTTTTTGTGGAACATTTAGAAGCGGTGGAATCACACAAACATTTGGTAGAAGAAAAAGCTTGAGGTACTTAACGCTACTATTTCGCATCCTTAACTCTGAATACCATACCGTTCCAAAAGAGAGTCGGAAAGATACTTGTGTTCGACAAGAAAAAGTTTTTTTCGTGTAATAACTCTAGGTACAAAAAAGAATAACAAGACTGGTCAGAGAAAAGAATGAAAACGTGCTCGTAGATGAATGAACGATTCAGACATACGTTGCATTCAGTAGCAGAGCAGAATGAGAATCAAAACTTTCCTTCCCAGTAACAATGGGATCCAGCACACATTCACTTCCAACTCCTGAAACCGAGTCACTTTCACATGTAAAACGCGATTTGTTGGAATAGGACCGCTACCGGCTGATTTTTGAAAAGCCGCGATTCAGTGCACTGCTGCCGTCTGACTGGCGTCTTTCTTCAGCGGCAAAAGCAGCAGGAGCCGCGATTGATGCGATTCGAGCTAAATTCAAAGTTCTTCGCGGTTCGAACATTAACACGCTGCCGGTTTGCTATGTTTGTTTTAGGTGGCTTTAGAAATATCCACTGGCAGTGCTTTTGGGGAACACTTAGAAGAGGTGAAATCAAATATACATTTGGTAGAAGAAGCAGCTTGACGTACTTAACGCTACTATTTGACTTTTTAGTTCTGAATACCATACCGTTCCAAAAGAAAAAGGGAATGAATTGGTTGTTTGGCAAGAAAAACTTGTGTAACGGTATTAACTTCAGGAACTAAAAAGGTAACAAGACTGGTCAGAGAAAAGAATGAAACCTTGGTTTTATGGGGAACATTTGGAAGCTGTAGAATCAAACATACCATTGGGAGAATTAACTTTTCGTACTTAACGCCCCTCCATTGCTTCCATAGTTCTGAAAAACATACCTTTTTGAGAGAAATTGAGAACGATCCACGTGTATTGTAAGAAAATTGAAGTGAATGTGATAGATTGAGGAAGTAAAAACGATACCAACAACGGTAGGAGAAAAGAATGAAAACGTGCTCACAGATGAATGAATGATGCAGACATACGTTGCATTCTGTAGTAGAGCAGAATGAGAATCTAAACTTTCCCTTCCGCTTAAATTGGGATGCAGCATACATACACTTACAACTCCAGAAACGGAGTCACTTTCACGTGTAATCCGCGATTGGTTGGAGAAGAACCGCTACCGGCTGATTTTTGAAAAGCCGCGATTAGGTGCACGGCAGCCGTATGACTAGCGTCTTTCTTCAGCGGCAAAAGCAGCAGGAGCCGCGATTGATGCGATTGAATCGGAATCCGCGGCTAAGCGCGGTTCGAGCATCAAACTCTCGGCCGCTTTTTCTCTGCTTCTTAAAGGGGGCTATTCCGATGCTCCGGTGACAAGGTTTTCTGGGGAACCCTTAGAAGCGGTGGAATCACACACGCCTTTGGGAGAGGAACCAGCTTTCCGTACTTAACGCCTCTCCATTGCTTCCATAGTTCTGAAAAACATACCTTTTTGAGAGAGAATGAGAAAGATCCGCTGGTATTGTAAGAAAATTCAAGTGAGTGTATTAGATTAAGGAAGTAAAAAGGATTACAGCACTGGTCAGAGAAAAGAATGAAAACTTGCTTGCAGATGAATGAATGATGCAGACATACGTTGCATTCAGTAACAGAGCAGAATGAGAATCAAAACTTTCCCTCTCACTAACACTGGGATCAGGCATCCATTCACTTACAACTCCTGAAACGGAGTCACGTTCACGTGTAAACCGAGATTTGTTGGAGTAGGAACGCTACCGGCTGATTATTGAAAAGCCGCGATTCAGTGCACTTTTACCGGCTGACTGGCTTCTTTCTTCAGCGGCAAAAGCAGCAGGAGCCGCGATTGATGCGATTGAATCGGAATCCGCGGCTCAGCGCGGCTCGAGCATCAAACTCTCGGCCGCTTTTTCTCTGCTTCTTAAAGGGGGCTATTCCGATGCTCCGGTGACAAGGTTTTATGGGGAACATTTAGAAGCTGTAGAATCACACATACCATTGGGAGAATTAACTTTTCGTACTTAACGCCTCTCCATTGCTTCCATAGTTCTGAAAAACATACCTTTTTGAGAGAAAATGAGAACGACCCATGTGTATTGTAAGAAAATTGAAATGAATATGTTAGATTGAGGAAGTAAAAAAGATACCAACACTGGTAGGAGAAAAGAATGAAAACGTGCTCGCAGATGAATGAATGATGCAGACATACGTTGTATTCAGTAGCAGAGCAGAACGAGAATCAAAACTTTCCCTCCTATTGACATTGGGATCCAGCACACATTCTCTTACAACTCCTGTAACGGAGTCACTTTCACGTGTTAGACGCGATTTGATGAAATTTGACCGTAACCGCCTAATTATTGATGCCGCTATTCAGTGCACGTCTGTCGTTTTATTGGCGTCTTTCTTCAGCGGCAAAAGCAGCAGTAGCCGCGATCGATGCGATTCGAGCCTGATACGTGGTTCTTTGCGTTTCAAGTAGAAAGCTCGCAGCCGTTTTGCTCTGCTTTTTAAAGAAGGCTTTTGCAATGCTCCGCTGACAGTGTTTTTGGGGAACATTTCGAAGCGGTTGAATCACACAATGCATTTGGTAGAAAAAACAGCTTGACGTATTCAACGCTACTATTTGACTTCTTAAGCTCTGAATATCATACCGTTCCAAATGAACATCGGAATGATCCGTTTCTTCAACATCAAAACTGCTGTGTCGGTATTATCTAGAGGTACTAAAAAGGATAAGAACACCGCTCAGAGAAAAAGAATGAAAACGTGCTCGCCGATGAATGAATGATGCAGACCTACGTTGTATACAGTTGCAGAGCAGAATGAGAATCAAAACTTACCCTCCCATTAATATTAGGATTCAGCTTCCATTCACTTCCAACTCCTGAAACGGAGTCACTTTCACATGGAAACCGCGATTTGCTTGATTAGGACCTCTGCCGGCTGATTCTTGAAGCCGCTATTCATTGCACGGCACCTTGATGACGCTCGTCTTTCTTCAGCGGCAAAAGCCGCAGGAGCCGCGATTGATGCCATAGAATCGGAATTCGCAGATCAGCGCCATTCGAACAGAAAGCTCGCTGCTGGTGTGATCTACTTGGTAAAGGGGGCTTTTGCGGTGCTCTGATTATAGGGTTTCTTGCTGAACATTTCGAAGCAGTGGAATCACACCTGATTTGTCTACAGGAGAAATGACACCTAAGACTATTGCTAACCCGAAACCTAATCCAAGCTCCAACCTTTACCCTATCCACAATCTTTGCCCTAACTCACAACCTAACCCTCAACCTCAACCTAAGCATAACCCTAAGCCTTACTTGAAATGCTAAACCTAACCCTAACCCTAAGCTCAAACCTAGCACTAACCCTAGTCCCAACCAAAACCACAACTCTAATCCTAAACCTAAAGCTAACTCTAAATCTAAAGCTAAGCCTAATACTTACCCTTGACCCAAATCGTCTCCATAAGAATCACTGTAGCTATAAGCCGAATCCTAACTCTACCTTCAAGCTATCCCTAACTCTGATCCTAATCCAAAACCCAAATTGAAGCCCAACCCTAAACCTGGAACAAAGCATCAAATTGCCACAACCCTCACCTAACTCGAAACCAAAACCAAAACCTAGCCCTAAAGCTAACCCCAAGCCCAATCCAAACCCCAAACCTACTCCTATTCCTAAACCTTATCTTAACCCTAAACCAAACCCAAGGCCCTCCCCTTCTCTCAGCCTAACACTCAAACTAACCTAAACCCGAAACTAACCCTACATTGATCCTAATCTTATCCATATTCTAAGGCCTAACCCTACTCTGACCAGAAAGCTCATGTTGTCTAAAATCTACCCCTTACCTAAAACCTAAATCGACAAAAAAACCTAACCCGAAACCTCAACCTAACTCTTCTCCTAACTAGAACACCAGCACTTCACCTTACCCTAACTGGAAACCTAGGACTAAATCCTTACCTTGTCCAGAACCCTATTCCTAACCCAAACCAGAATTCTAACCTCTACCCTAACCAAAACCCTTCCCCTAAACCTAAACCTAATGCTACCCTCAACCAAACCCTAGCCCTAAATCCTACCCTAAAACCAACACCACGTTTAAGCTCAAACCTCAAGCCTCAAAGAAAGCATCAGATTACCGCAGATCTCACCTAACACTAACCCCAATCCAATCCCCACTACTAACCCCAAACCCAATCCAAACCCCAAAACTATTCCTATTCCTAAACCTAACACTAAGCCAGAACCAAACCCAAGGCCTACCCCTTCTCTCAGCCTGACACTCAAACTAACCTAGACCTGAACGCAACGCTAAATCAAATACTAAAACTCACCCTTAGCCAAGGCCCTTTTAGGACCCTTCCCTGGTCCTAAAACTAAAGAGAACCCTACCCCTTCCACTAAACCTTCATCTACATCCCTAACCCTTACCCTAAACCTAAATCTACACCAAAACCTAACCCTAACCCTAACATGTCTTCTAACTGTAAAACTAACGCTTCACCTAACTGAAACCCCAGGACTAAACCTTACCTAACACCTAGCTATATTCCTAACCCTATCCTGAAACCTAACGTTAACCCTAACCCTAAAAACAACTTGGAACCAAACCCTAACCCTAACCTGACCCTTATCAGAACCCTAAATCTAATCCTAACCGTTACCTCAGTTGAACTCCAATTCTTCCTGAAATCTAAATGGGACCTTCAAACCAACCCCAGATTGAAGCCCAACCCTAAACCTAACACAAAGCATTAGATTACCACAGCCATCACCTAACTCTAACCCCAGCCTTAACGCTAATACTATCCCAAACACTATTCCAATTCCTAAACCCAACACAAACCCAAAAACACAAAGCCTACAATTCTCACAGCCTAACACTGAAAGGAAACCTAAATCTTACCCTAACTCTAAAACTAATCCAAAGCATGACCACAATTTCAACTCTAAATCTACCTTCAAACTAAAGCTGACCCTAACACCAACCTCAAGTAAAAGCCCAACCCTAAGCCTAACACAAAGCATTAGATTACCACAACGCTCACCTAACTTCTAACCCCCACCCTAACACTAATACTAAAGCAATCAGATTCCAAATACTAACCCAATTCCTATTCTGAAACCCAAAACTATTCCAAAAACAAACCCAAGGCCTAACCTTTCTCTCACCCTAACAATCAAAGAAAACCTATTCCTAAACCTAATCCTAAATCTAGTCCTAACCCTAACCCTCACCCTTAATCTAACCCCAACCCCCACCCAGAAGCTAACACTTAGCATTGTACAATACCTAAACGTACCCCTAATCCTTAACACTAAACCTAAAAGGAACCTGAAACATAGTGCTAAATCCGAACCCTAACCCTGAAGACTAACGCTAACAATGAACCAATTCCTATACCTTTTCCTTCCTCCAAATTGATTCCTAGCCCTAACCCTAACCCTACATTAACCCTATCCTAACCCTAACCCTAACCCTAGCCCTAAACTACATTAACCCTTACCCTAACCCTAACCCTAGCCCTAACCTAACTCTAACCCTAACCCTAACCCTAAAACTAATGCTAACCCTAACCCTAACCCTAACCCTAACCCTAACCCTAACCCTAACCCTAACCCTAACCCTACCATAACCTAACCCTAAGCTACCCTAACACTAACCCTAACCCTAACCCTAAACCTAACCCTAACCCTAACCCTAACCCTAATTCCTAACCCTTACCTTAACTGTATCACAATCCCTATCCTAATTCTTACCCTAACCCTAACCCTTAACTATCCCTAACCCTAACCCTAACTCTAACCTTAACCCTAACCCTAACCCTAACCTAACCCTAACCCTAATCCTAACCCTAACCCTAACTCTAATTCCTAACCCTTACCTTAACTGTATCACAATCCCTATCCTAATTCTTACCCTAACCCTAACCCCTACCTAACCCTAACCCTAACCCTAACCCTAACCCTAACCCTAACCCTAACCCTAACCCTAACTCTCACCTTAACCCTAACCCTAACCCTAACCTAACCCTAACCCTAACCCTAACCCTAACCATAACCCTAACCCTAACCTCAACCCTAACCCTTACCCTAACCCTAACCTCAACCCTAACCCTAACTCTAACCTTAACCCTAAACCTAACAATAAATTTAACCCTAACCCTAACACTAACCCTAACCCTAATTTTACCCTAACCCTAAGCATACCCTAACCCTAACCCTAACCCTAACCCTAACCCTAACCCTAACCCTAACCCCAACCCTAACCTAACCCTAACCCTAACCCTAACCCCAACCCTAACCCTAACCCTAACAATAAATTTAACCTTAACCCTAACCCTAACCCTAACCCTACCCTAACCCTAACCCTAACCCTAACCCTAACCCTAACCCTATCACTAACCCTACCCTAACCCTAACCCTAACCCTAACCCTAACCCTAACCCTAACCCTAACCCTAACCCTAACCCTTACCCTAACCCTAGCCTAACCCAAACCCTAACCCTAACCCTACCCTAACCCTAACCCTATCCCTAACCCTACCCCTAACCCTACTTTACCCTAACCCTAATCCTAACACTAACTCTAACTTTATTCCTTACCCTAACACTAATCCAATCCCGAACCCTAACCCTAATCCTAGCCCTTACTCTAACTTTATTCGTAACCCTACCCCTAATCCAAACAATAACCCTTACCCTAATCAAACCCTATCCCTATTCCTAACCCTTACCCTAACCGTATCACAATCCCTATCCTAACTCTTACCATAACCCAAACCCTAACCTAACCCTAACCCTAACCCTAACCCTATCCCTAACCCTTACCCTAACCCTAACCCTACCCTAACCTTAACTCTACCCTAACCGTATCCCTACCCTAACCCTAACCCTAATCCTAGCCCTTACTCTAACTTTATTCCTAACCCTACCCCTGATCCAAACACTAACCCTAACCTTAATGTAACCCTAACCCTATTCCTAACCCTTACCCTAACTGTATCCCATTCCCTATCCTAACTCTTACCATAACCCTAACCCTGATGCTAATGCTAACCCTAACCCTGAATCTAACCCTTACCCTAACCCTATCCCTTACCCAGAAGCTAACACTTAGCGTTGTACAATACCTAACCGTACCCTAACCCTATCCCTAAACCTAAAAGGAACCCAAACTCTAACCCTAAATCTGTCCCTGAGCCTAACCTTCAACCTTACCCTAACCTTAACCCTAACCCTGTTCCATTCTCTAAACATATCTGTAAGCATTACCTTCATCCTAACTCGAACTCTACCCTAACCCTATCCCTTTGACCCCAACACAAAACCCAGATTGAGCCTGACCCTAACCTAGGTAGCATAAAGTGTATGTAGGGTGAATTTGAGTTTTAGGGTCAAAGTTAAATTGTTAGTTTTAGGGTTAGGGTGAAGGATTGCTTTAGTTCTAGTATTAGGGTGTTTGGGGTTAGGGTTAGGGTAAGGATTTTGGAGTGGATTAGGTTTAGGGTCAGGTTTGGGGGAGTTTTGGGGTTAGGGTTAGATTTAGGATTAGGGTTAGCAAAAAAGTTGTTTTAGTTTTAGTTTAGGTTAGTGCTAGGATTAGGTTGAGTGTTCTTGTGAAGTTTAGGTTTAGGGTTAGGTTTAGGTTTAGATTGAGGTTTAGGGTAAGGAGTAGGGTTCATTTGACTTTTAGGGTCAGAGTAGAGTTAAGTCGTGTTAGGGTTAAGGTTAAGAACAGGATTCAGATTCCAATTAGGTTTTGGGTTCCTACTAGGGATAGGCCTCAAATTAGTGTTAAGGTTAGGGTTAGGGTTAGGTATAGGGAAAGGGTTAGTGTTAAGGCCAGGGCAAGTGTATGGTTTAGGGTAAAGATTGGATTTAGGGTTAGGTTTAGATGTAGGTTTGGTTTGATCGTTAGGGTGTGAGAAGGCACCGGCCTTGGATTTCATTTGGAGATTGGGTAAGGTTTAGGAATAGGAATAACATTGGTGTTTAAAAGATGATTAGTGTTACTATTAGGGATAGGGTTACGGTTAGAGTTTAGTTAGGGTTGTTAGTTTTAGAGTGAGGGATAGGGGTATGGTTTGGTCTAGTACTTGGGTTAGGGTTTGGGATAGTCATAGCATTAGTGTTAGGGTTAGGGTTCCGTTAGGGTTGTGGTAATCTGATGCTAGGTGTCGGGATTAGGGTTGTGCTTAAATGTGGGTTTGGTTTGAGGGTCAGAGTTAGGGTTAGGGGAGAGTTAGAATTAGGGTAAGAGTTAGGATTAGGTTTAGGATTAGGATAAAGATTAGGTTAGGATTAGTGTTGGCTTTAGGGTTGTGTCTGGGAGAAGGGTTAGTGTTAGGGATAGACTTAGGGTAAGAGTAAGTGTTAGGAATAGGCATAGGTTTTGGGAAAGTTTCAGAGTTTGGACTGGATTTATGATTAGGGTTAGGGACAAAGATTTTTTGAGATTTGTGATTAGATTTAGGGAGAAAAGTAGGCTGACTTGTGGTCTTAGCAGTAGGTTTAGGTTTAGGTTTAGGTTTAGGTTTAGGATTCCATTTGTATTTATTGATCGAGGTTGGGTTAGTTGGAGTGTAAAGGTCAGAGTAGGGTTAGGCCTTGGGATAGGGTTAAGGTTTGGAATAGGATTAGGATTCAAATGATGTTACGGGTTGGTGTTAGGGTTAGGGAAAGGTTAGGATCAGGGTTGAGGTCAGGGTTAGGTATAGGAAAAGGGTTAGTGTTAGGGCTAGGGCAATTGGAAGGGTTAGGCTTAGGCTTAGATATTAGGGTTAGGTTTAGGCGGAGGTTTGGTTCGAGTGTCAGGGTGAGAGAAGGGGTAGGCCTGGGGTTTGGTTTTGGGTTACATCATACAAATCATCACATACATTAGCTGGGGTGGGAGGTGCAAGGAACAGCCAGCAAAGTGCTGAGTTCATTCCAATCAGAGGACCTGAAGATCGGGTAGCTACTATCAAACCGTTTGTGTTGCCAATTCCGATGATATTTATGGGGCCCTGATGTTATGGTTCAGTGGGGAGTCACTATCAAGTCAGATTTTCGGGAGGGGCCATTGAGAGGTGCGACGCCCTTAAGCTAATATGGAAAACAGATACCCCTAGATGGGTGGATCAATGGCCCCTTCCGCTAGAAAAACTTGGCGCCCTCCAAGACTTGGTAGCGGAACAATTAGCAAAAGGACATACTGTACCTCCACTAATCCTTGGAACTCACCTGGATTTGTCATTAAGAAACAAACTGGTCAATGGCGCTTGTTCCATGACCTCAGAAAAATGAATGATGCTCTGGAAAATATGGGAGCCCTTCAACCAGGCCTCCTGTCACCCACTATGATTCCCCGAGACTGGCATTTGACTGGCACTGATCTTCAAGACTGCTTTTTTAATAGTCCATTACACCCTGAGGATGCCCCTCCATTTGCTTTTTCAGTTCCAAGCATCAACATGCAAGCCCCGTTGCAGAGATACCAGTGGGTTGTGCTGCCACGAGGAATGAAAAATAGCCCCACCATTTGTCAGTGGTATGTAGCTAAAGTGCTTAGCCCCATTCGAGACACAATGCCAAATGTTTTATCGTATCATTAGATGGACGACATCTTAGTGGCCGCGCAACATCACGAGATCATGGAGGAAGCAGTAGCCCTCCTTACAACTGCTGTTAATTCGGCAGGTTTCTGTATTGCGCCTGAAAAAATGCAGAAAACATCACCATGGAAATATTTAGGCTGGTGCATCAGAGCCCAGACTATCATTCCCTAGCCCTTACAAAGACAAACTGATGTGAAAAATTGACACGATGTACAAAAATGGTTGGGATCAATTAACTGGGTCTGAGCGCTCTTGGGTATCTCTAATGCAGACTTGTATCCTCTTTTGGAACTACTGAAAGGGGATTCTGATTTACACTCTCCCTGCCGTCTTGGCTCTGAAGTGGCTAGTGCCTTGCAAAAAGTTGTGCAGCTAGCACTAACAGACAAGCTCATCGGTGTGCCCCGGAGTTACTTTTTTTTCTAATGATCCTCAACCCTGCTCGACAACCTCATGCGCTAATTTTTCAGTGGGATTTTCAAAGGCCAGACCCACTATTAATTATTGAATGGATTTTTTTGCCAAACCAGTAGACAAAGACAATCCTGACACAGCATGAGATGTTTGCTTCCCTGAGAATCAAAGCTAGGCAGCGCTTGCTGATGTTATCAGGGGTAGACTTTTCCTCTAGTTGTTTACCTGTGACAAATGCGTATTTACAATGGCTTGATCAGCAAGCAGATGCCTTTAGCATGGCATTGGCAAGCTATACAGGCAGCCTTACTTCCCACGCACCGTCACATAAGCTATTGAACCTCAATGTTCACTTCACATCCACACCAAAAAGAAGTGATCAGCTGCTGCAGGCCCTTACCAGATTACGGATGGGTCTGGAAGATCACACAAATCAGTTATTTGATGGTGGGATAATCAACAGAAGCAATGGGATTCGGATATTGAAATTGTTTCTGGTTCTTCACAAATAGTGGAACCAGCTGCTGTTGTCCGAGTTTTTTGGAAATGGTCCACACCTTTCAATCCTATTACCGACTCAGCTTCTGTTGCAGGAATTGTTCAGCGAGCAGAAGCATCCATATTACGCAATATTTCTCACTCTTCATTGTTTATTTTGTTCCAGGAACTTTTTTTTTTTTTAGACTCCCGCACTCATCCTTATTTTGTAATGCACATCCGCTCACACACATCTTTACCTGGTTTCACGGCAGAAGGGAATCTCAAGCTGATATGTCCGTGTTTTACCAGACCGAATAGCGCAAGCTAAACTTAGCCACTCCTTCTTTCATCAGAATGCTGGAGGTCTTAAACGACAGTCTGGGCTTACCTCCCAACAAGCATCAAACATTACAGCGGTATGTCCCGACTGCCAGAGGCATTCTTTCCCATCAATAGCAGGGGGGGTTAACCCCAGAGATCTGCAGAGCCTCCAGCTATGGCAAATGGATGTCACACATTACCCATGGTTTGGTAAGCTGAAATATACACATTCCTCGATTGATACTTTTTCCGGAGCTTTATTTTCCTCTTGTCATACAGGAGAAAAGGCACGAGATGTTCGCAAGCGTTTGCTGCGTGCTTTTGCTACATTAGGTATCCCTTCCCAATTAAAAACAGATCATGGTCCTGCATATACCTCTGCTGCGACAAAAGCCTTCCTGGATTCTTGGGGCATTATGCACATCACCGCGATCCCTCATTCCCCTCCAGGTCAATTGAGCGGTCACACCAATCTTTAAAGCGTCTATTAGCACAACAGAAAGGGGGAATGGGAGCTTCCCCTCCTGAGGAGCGACTACATAAAGCTCTTGATGTTTTCACTTTTTGAATTCTTCTCTGCTAGATACCAATCCCCCGATAGTCCGACATTTTAGTACGAATATCACATTGGAAAGAAGAATCAAGGCTCCGGTGTTGATTCGCCACCCAGAAACAGGTATGATAATGGGGCCATATCCTCTTGTCACATGGGGGAGAGGTTATGCTTGTGTCTCCACAGGAAAAGGCCCCAGGTGGATTCCTGCGAAGAACGTGAAACCATACCGGGAGGAACAGACTTGGTCGACAACAGATGAAAACACAACCAAGGAAGGATGAGACCAGCTACTGTATGGACTTGACTTCTTGAAATTTCAGGACTCTCTACTGGTTTTATTACCCTCCCAAAAACGAATGTGTGGCTTACACTTGCTAATATTACTCATCAGGAAACACTTTGCTTAGCCACTGCAACTGCACAAAATCCCTTCTCTACCCGCTTGGTGGGCTTTCCCATAGACGAGTGGCCAATCCCTGGTCCCTCACGAGCAATCTTTACTGGCACAAATTCAGTAGATAATTGGGATGGATGGGTTCCATATCTTCCGTCTGCCAAATTAGAGCCACAAGAAATAGATTTCTTAGGATCTATAAAAATGGACTTCTGCCTGAGATTCCATTCTACTGGAAAAAATAAAACCAAACTATGGGATGTCAGTCCCGTAGACGCAGCCATCAATAACCAAACTCTGTGGTGTAATTACACCTCACCCAGCCTTTCAAAATCAGTAAATGCTCCTTTACAGTTACCAGATGGAGTTTTCCGTAGTTGCGCTGACCGGGCATGGCCTGCCATTCCTTCTTACATTAGAGGTGGGCCATGTAGTCTCGGGCGTTTAACCATCCTTACCCAAAATGAGACAACTGTCTTGCAATGGAGAAAGAAAGATTCTCATCACCGTTTTAGGAGAATGACCCACACCTTCAGATCAGATTGTGATGATAACATGAAGTTTTGGAACAGGGAGACCATAGGAGCCGTTTCCTTTTTCACACCGCAGGTTGCTGTTGCTAAAGCTTTGGCAACACTGAACAAACTGGGTTCTTGCTTAGCAAAACAAGGAAATGCCACTAGTTTAGCTTTAACAGGTCTTTTACTTGATGCGGACAGTGTCAGACATGCTGCGCCACAAAATTGCGCTGCTACTGATTTCCTACTTCTGGCGCAAGGCCATGGCTGGGAGGATTTCGAAGGAATGTGCTGCATGAACCTGTCAGAACATTCCGTTTCAATTCAAGCAAGTATCAAGACCATACGGGATGGAGTGAAGAAACTGCAGGAACAGAGGGATTGGGACTGGTTGGACAAATTATTCTCGGGATGGGGGTCTCACCGGATGGCTCCACAGTATCTTAAAAATGATGTGCTACATTGCGATGATCATTGTAACGCTTTTGCTGTTACTTCCTTGCATTTTACAATGTGCGCAAAAAGATGATTGACAATGCTACAAAGAAAATATTCATAACAGAAAGGGGGAGAAGTGGGTGATGGCAAAAGTGGGAGTCAGACGGAACTGTTAGCTAAGCAGGAATCAGGCCATAAACCTTGGACGTAGGCTGTGTAAAGATAAGCTGATAAGCTTGAGACAACCATGTCTAAGGAGTGAAAAGAAACAGAAGACAGTAATGGATAGCAATAAGAAACTGTTTGTTTAGATGACTAGGAGTGTTTTATATTCTTGACCTGTTAACACTGAGGAGTGTAAATTCCCTCAATTAGATCCTTGTAGCTTCCCCCAGTTAGATCCTAACACACACTGCTTCTCTGTCTATCTAAGCTTTGAGTTGTTGCTTAAGAAATGGAACATTAGCTAGCATCAAGCTGGGTTCCCGACCCTTCATTGTAACAGTCTGTGGGTCTCTCTGGGTCCCGCTATGGGTCCCAATATGGTTTGCTGTGGGTCACTGTGGGTCCTGCTATGGGTCGCTGTGGGTCTCTATATGCCCCAGGAGATCCCTAAGGGGCTGCAGTTCCCCTCCACGCCACCAGGGGAGGGGGCGCTCTCACGTGATGTCTCTGTGCCTTCCTATTGCTCTCTGAGGTTTTCTATGGGTCGCTGTGGGTCCCGGCATGGGTTGCTTTGGGTCAAGCTGTGGGTCACTGTGGGTCGCTGTGGGTCCCGCTATGGGTCACTGTGGGTTGCTGTGGTTTGCTATGAGTCTCTATGGGTCGCTGTGGGTTGCTGTGGGTCACGCTATGGGTCCCAATAGGGTTCGCTGTGGGTCGGTGTGGGTCCTGCTATGGGTCTCTACGTGCCCCAGGAGATCCCTAAGGGGCTGCAGTTCCCCTTCACGCCACCAGAGGGAGCTCTCACATGATGTCGCTGTGTCTCTACGGCTTCCTATTGCTCTCTGTGTTTTCCTATTGGGCGCTATGTGTCGCTATGGGTCCCAATATGCTTCGCTGTGGGTTACTGTGGGTCACTGTGGATCGCTATGGGTTGCTATGGATCGCTTTGGTTTGCTGTGGGTCCTGCTATGGGTCTCTGTGGGTCTCTAAGGTTCCCAATGGATCCCTAAGGGGCTGCAGTTCCCCTCCACGCCACCAGGGGGCGCTCTCACGTAATGTCGCTGGGTCTCTAGGGCTCCTTATTGCTATCAGTGGTTTCCTATTGGGCGCTATGGGTCGCTGTGGGTCACTATGCGTCGCTATCGATCTCTGTGGGCTGCTACGTTTTGCTGCGGGTCTCTATGGGACGCTATGGGTCACTGTGGGTCTTGCTATGTGTATCCATGGGTCGCTATGGGTCGATGTGGATCGCTATAAGTCTCTACATGTTGCTAAGGGTTGCAATGGGTCGCTGTGGGTCATGCTGTGGGTGTCTGTGGGTCCAGCTATGGGTCATTGTGGGTCGCAGTGAGTCGCTACGGGTCTCTTCGGGACGCTATGGGTCACTCTAGGTCCTGCTATGGGTCGCTGTGGGTCGCTTTGGGTCTCTATGGGTCTCAGTGGGTCTCTGTGGGTCACTGTGTGTTGCTATGGGTCGGTGTGGGTCGCTGTGTGTTGCGGTGGGTCGCTATCGGTCACTATTGGTTGTAATCGGTCTCTGTGGGTTGCTGTGAGTCGCTGTGGGCCCCCCTATAGGTTGCTGTGGGTCGGCTGGGTCGCTATGGGTTGCTGTGGATGGCTGTGTGTCGCTGTGCCTCTAGGAGTCGCTATGGGTTGCAGTGCGTCGCAATGGGTCAATGTGGTCTGTTACGGGTCGCTGTGGGTTACGCTGTGGGTCCCAATATGGTTCGCTGTGGGTCAGTGTGGGTCCTGCTATGAGGCGCTGTTGGTCTCTATGTGCCCCAGGAGATTCCTAAGGAGCTGCAGTTCCCCCTCCACGACACCAGGCGGCGCTCTCACGTGATGTCGCTGTGTCTCTGTGGCTCCCTCTTGCTCCCTGTGGTTTTCCATGGGTCGCTGTGGATCGCTATGGGTCCCAATGGGTCGCTGTGGTTCCTGGCATGGGTCGCTATGGGTCAAGCTGTGGGTCACTTTGGGTTGCTGTGGGTGTCTGTGGGTCCAGCTATAGGTCACTGTGGGTCTCAGTGAGTCGCTGTGGGTCTCTATAAGTCGCTGTGGGTAACTATGAGTCTCTATGTGTTTCTATGGGTCGCTGTGGGTCTCTATGGGTCGCTGTGGGTCCCGCTGTGGGTCACTGTGGGTCGCTGTGTGAGCTATCGGTCTCTGTGGGTTGCTGTGGTTCCCCCTATAGGTTGCTGTGGGTCGGTTGGGTCGCTCTGGGTCCCGCTATGGGTCGCTGTGAGTCTCTATGGGTAGCTGTGGGTCGCTGTGGGTCTCTATGGGTCAGTGTGGGTCACTGTGGGTCAGTATGGGTCGCTGTGGGTCCCGCAGAAGGCGGTGTGCCCAGAGCGAAGCCACGCCCAGCTATGGGGCGGATGTGGGGCAGCTACGGGGCAGCCATGGGTCACCATGGATCTCCATGGGGTCCCTACGGATCTCAATGGGGTCTCCACTGATCTCAGTGGATCTCAATGGGGTGGCTATGGGGCAGCTGTGGGGCAGCAATGGGGCACTGACCTATTCCCCTCAGAATGCCGCCACTGCATCTCCTCCACCTCCTGCGGGAGCACCTCTGTGGGGCATAACTCTGCCCCACACCTTCACCCCAAACATCCACACCACAGCTCAGCCCCACAGCGCTGCCCCACATCCCACACATTTGCCCCACATCTCTGCCCCTCATCCCCTGGCCACACAGCTCAGCCCCACATCCCACAGCTCAGCCCCTCATCCCACACCTGGCCCCAGAGCTCAGCCCTGTGGCTCTGCCCCACACATCTGCCCCAAACCCCACACCTGGACCCACAGCTCAGCCCCACATCCCTCAGCTCTGCACCACAGCTCAGCCCCTCACCCCACACCTGGCCCCAGAGCTCAGCCCTGTGGCTCTGCCCCACACATCTGCCCCAAACCCCACTCCTGGACCCACAGATCTGCCCCACATCCCACAGCTCTGCCCCACGGCTCAACCCCACAACTCAGCTCTATAGTGCTGCCCCATATCCCACACCTCAGCCCCACGGCTCAACCCCAATCTGCACATACCTGCCCCACATCCCACAGCTCTGCCCCACATACCTACCTGCCCCACAGATCAGCCCCACATTCCACAGCTCTGCCCCATGGATCAGCCTCACATCCCGCAGCTCAGCCCCGCATCTGAGCCCCACATCTGCTCATACCTGCACCACACCTCCGCCCCCCAACCGCCACAGCTCTGCCCCACAGATCCACCCCACAGCTCAGCCCCGCATCCAACAGCTCTGCCCCAATCAGTGCACCTGGACCCACAACTCTGCCCCACAGCTCTGCCCCAAGCCTGGACCCCACACCCACGACCCCAGCCCCAAATCCCTGCCCCATAACCCCATAACCTGACCCCGGCCCCATAACCGCCCCTCCCGCCCTGCCACTGACCACGTGCTCTGCTTCCAGCTCCGCTTCCACCATGCGGCCGCTTCCGGCCCCACGGCACAGCTCGGCCAATCACAGCACAGATCGGCAGCGGAAAGGGCGGGGTGTGGGGGTAGCGAGG
Organism: Callipepla californica brunnescens; assembly: GCA_023055505.1. Classification (NCBI taxonomy): domain Eukaryota; kingdom Metazoa; phylum Chordata; class Aves; order Galliformes; family Odontophoridae; genus Callipepla; species Callipepla californica. The sequence continues at coordinate 556,211 of JALIRH010000136.1, read as the reverse complement.
CGGAACAGTGCCACTGGAACGAGGCACGATGACCGGAAATGACTGAAACTTCTGGGAGCGCGGATTTCCGGCAGCGAGCGGGGCATTGTGGGTAAGGAGGCGGAAGCACGCCTTGAAGTGGGAAACCGGAAGCCAGTGGGAAGCAAGTGGGCGTGGCCAACGTTAAGCCTCGCATTCGGGCCACGCCCCAACGTGCAATGACCCGAAGTGACCCCGATGCGACCCCAAAAATGACGCAAAATGACCCCAAATATCCCAGATTACTTCCAACACTTCTTGGAAGCGCTGCGCCCCAAAGGGCCCCAAAATGACCCCAAAGTGACCCCAAAACCCTATAACGACCCCATAAGGACCATATCAAATCCCCTATGGGGTCACTTCTTGGTGTCTCTGCAGGCCACGACGCAGCACTGCACCCCAAAGGGCTCCAGAGTGACCCCAAAGTGACCGTAAATCGGCCCTAATGACCCCAAAAAACCCAAATCCTGGAACGGCCCCAAAACGGCCACACGGGGTCGCTTCTTCTTGGTGTCCCTGCAGGCCACAACGTAGCGCTGTGCGACGTTGAGTGGCGATGAATATCCGTCAGCGTACAACGTGTCCTCAAACAGCACCGAGGAATCATCCTGCGGCTGTTATAGAGCAATTATGGGGTCAGGGGGAATTTATGGGGTCGGGAGGAAAGCAATGGGGTCAGGGGGATTATGGGGTCAGGGGGAATTTAAAGGGTTGGGGGGGGAACAGGGGAACTAATAGGGTCAGAGGGGAAATTAATGGGGTCACGGGGGGAACAGGTGAATTATGGGGACGGGGGGAAAGTAATGGGGTTGGGCTGATGTGACCTCAAACAGCACCGAGGAATCGTCCTGCGGCTGTTCTAGGGCAATTATAGGGTCGGGGGGAATAGGGGAAGTAACAGGGTCAGGAGGTGAAGTAATGGGGTCACAGGGGGGAATTGATGGGGTTGGGGGGGAAATTATAGGGTCATGGGGGGGAATTATGGGGTCGGGGGAAAATTGTGGGGTCAGGGGGGAACTAATGGGATTTGGGGCTGACATTTGGGGGAAATAATGGGATTCTGGGGCTGATAATGGAGATTTTGGGGTGGAATTGCAGGATTTTGGCGCTGAGTTTTGGGGTCAGATATCGACATTATAGGGCTGGGTTATGGGGTCCGTTCGTGCCCTTTTGGGGCCGGGTTCTGTGCTGTGGGTCCTAAAACTAAAGAGAACCCTACCCCTTCCACTAAACCTTCATCTACATCCCTAACCCTTACCCTAAACCTAAATCTACACCAAAACCTAACCCTAACCCTAACATGTCTTCTAACTGTAAAACTAATGCTTCACCTAACCCGAACTGAAACCCTAGGATTAAACCTTACCTAACACCTAGCTATATTCCTAACCCTATCCTGAAACCTAACGTTAACCCTAACCCTAAAAACAACTTGGAACCAAACCCTAACCCTAACCTAACCCTTATCAGAACCCTAAATCTAATCCTAACCGTTACCTTAATTTAACTCCAATTCTACCTGAAATCTAAATGGGACCTTAAAACCAACCCCAAATTTAAGCCCAACCCTAAGCCTAACACAAAGCATTAGATTACCACAGCCATCACCTAACTTCTAACCCTGACCCTAACACTAATACTAAACCAAAACAGATTCCAAATACTAACCCAATTCCTATTCTGAAACCCAAAACTATTCCAAAAACAAACCCAAGGCCTAACCTTTCTCTCACTCTAGCAATCAAAGAAAACCTATTCCTAAACCTAATCCTAAATCTAGTCCTAATCCTAACCCTCACCCTTAATCTAACCCTGTCAACGGTTTACCAGGCTGAATCGGCCCGGTTCCGTGACGATTGGTGCGGGGACCCACGGACCCACGCCCCAGGAAAGGGCAAGGAAAAAGGGAAAAGGGAAAAGGGAGATGGGCCTAGAAACAAAACAGCGGCAACGATCTGAGGAGGAAAGCTAATTTACTAAATAAGATATTAGAAAGCAAAATAACGCAATATAATACAATGTAATTGGAATTGAGGCTAATGAATCAAACAAAATGAGCAAGAGAGAGTGTCCGATAAACCGAAGGCCTTACGCTAACGCTGAAGGCGATACGGCAGCGAGCACCCACTGCTGAGTCGATCCCGAAGGAAAGAGAGTGTCCCGTGACCGCTGAGGGTTTTTATCTGTTCCCTCTGAGCGGAAAACACGTAAAAATACAAAGCATCGCAAAGTCCTCTGGGGAATGTAGTGCTTCTTCTCTTCTCAGACAGGTATACCTGGAATTATCAATGATCTATGGAGCTGGAGTATTAGCTCTTCAACTCCTAATGCAATACATGATGTTATGATGTGGAATACCAGTACCAAAAAATCATAAAACCATGACAAACCCCAACCCCCACCCAGAAGCTAACACTTAGCATTGTACAATACCTAAACGTACCCCTAATCCTTATCACTAAACCTAAAAGGAACCTGAAACATAGTGCTAAATCTGACCCGAACCCTAACCCTAAACTTCATCCTATTCCCAAACCTCGCCCTATTCAGAACCCTATTCCTAACCCGAACACTAACCCTTACTCTATTACTAACTTGAAGACTAACCCTAACAATGAACCAATTCCTAAACCTTTTCCTTCCTCCAAATTGATTCCTAACACTAACCCTAACCCTAATCAAACCCGAACCCTATTCTTAACCCTAAATCTAACCGTATCCCAATCCCTAACTCTTACCATAACCCTAACCCTAAGTCTTACTCTATCACTAACCCTAACCCTACATTAACCCTATCCTAACCCTAACCATAACCCTAACCTAAACCTAATCCCAATCCTAACCCTAACCCTACCCTAACCCCTAACACTAATCCCCTAAACCTTACCACAACCCTAACCCTGAACCCTAACACTACCCTAACCCTGAACCTAACCCTAATCCTACCCTAACACCAACCCTCACCCTAACCCTAACCCTAACCCCTAACCCTAACACTAATCCCCTAACCCTAACCCCCTAACCCTAACCCTAACCTAACCCTTACCCCAACCCTAACCCCTAACCATACCCTAACCCTAACCCTAAACCCTAACACTACCCTAACCCTGAACCTAACCCTAATCCTACCCTAACACTAACCCTCACCCTAACCCTTACCCAAACCCTAAACCTACCCTAACCCTAACACTAACCCTACCCTAACTCTAACCCTACCCTAACCCTACCCTAACTCTTACCCTATCCCTAACCCTAACCCCTAACCCTAATACTGACCCTAACCCCTAACCCTAACCCTTACCGTAAATTCTAATCCAACCCTAACCCTTACCCTAACCCCTAACCCTACACTAACCCTCAAATCTAACCCTAATTCTACCCTAACCCTAACCCCTAACCCTGACCCTGACCCTAACCATACCCTAACCCTTACCCAACCCTAACTCTACCCTAATCCTTAACCCTAAACCTACCCTAACATTTACCCTAACCCCTAACCCTTACCCTAACCCCTACCTAACCATAACCCTAACACTAACCCTAACCCTACCCTAACCCTATGCTAACACTAACCCTGACCCTGACCCTGACTCAAACCCTACCCTTAACCCTGACCCTGACCCTAACCCTACCCTAACCCTTACCTACCCCTAAGCCATAACCCTAACCCTAACACTAACCCTAACCCAACCCTAACCCTACCCTAACATTTATCCTAACCCCTAACCCTTACCTAACCACAACCCTAACACTAACCCTAAACCTAACCTAACCCTACCCTAACCGTGACCCTAACCCCTATCCCCAACCCGTAAGCCCAAACCCTAACCCTGTCCCTAACCCCAACCCTACCCTAACCCTAACCCTGCCCCTAACCCTAACACTAACCCCTAACCCTATCCGAGCCCTAACCCCTAACCTTAACCCTAACCCCTAACCCATACCCTACCCTAACACTACCCTACCCTTACCATAAACCTACCCTAACTCTACCCTTACCCTAACCCTACCCTAACCCTAACTCTAACCCTACCCTTACCTTAACCCTACCCATACCCCTACCCTTACCCCTAACCCTACCCTAAACCTACCCTAACCCCTAACCCTTACCCTAACCATACTATAAGCCTAACCCTGACCCTAACACTGACCCTAACCCTAACCCTTACCTTTCCCTAACTCTTACCCTAACACTAACCCTAACCCTACCCTAACCCTTACCATAAACCTAATCCTAACCCCTACCCTAACATTAACCCTACACTAACCCTGACCCAAACACCTAACCCTAACACTAGCCCTACCCTAACCCTAACCCCAACCCTATCCTTAACCCGAACCCTAACTCCTAACCCTACCCTAACCCTAACCCTTAACCTAACCGTAACCCCTGACCATACCCTAACCCCTAACCCTAACCCTACCCATACCCCTACCCCTACACTAACCCAACCCCTAACCCCTAACCCTAGCCCTACCCTAACCCCTAAACCTAACCCTAACCCTAAACCTTAACCCTACCCTAACCCTACCCTAAACCTAACCCTAACCTTAAACCCTAACCCTAACCCACCAGATCCCTAACCCTAACTCTAACCCTAACCCTACTGATTCCTTACCCAAACTCTAACCTAACCCTAACCCTATTCCTAACCCCAACTTTAACCCTACCCTAACCCTAACCCTTAACCCTACCCTAACCCTTATCCTAACCGTAACCCCTGACTCTACCCTAACCCCTAACCCTAACCCTTCCCTAACCCCAACCCAACCCTAACACTAACCCTATCCTAACCCTTACCCTAACATTGACCCTAACCCTGACCCTTACCGATCCCTAACCCTTACCCTAACACTAACCCTAACCCTGCCCTAACCCTTACCATAACCCTAACCCTAACCCTAGCCCTACCCTAACCCCAACCCTATCCCTAACCCTACCCTTACCCTAACCTTAACCCTAACCCTGCCCTAACCCTTACCATAACCCTAACCCTAACCCTAGCCCTACCCTAACCCTAACCCCTACCCTATCCCTAACTCTACCCTTACCCTAACCTTAACCCTAACCCCTAACCATACCCTAACCCTTATCCTAACCTTAACCCCTGATGCTACCCTAACCCCTAACCCTAACCCTACCCTAACCCTAACCCAACCCTAACCCTACCCTATCCCTAACCCTAACCCTAACCCTTACCTATCCCTAACCCTACCCTAACCCTACCCCTAACCCTATCCTAACCCTGACTCAAACCCTACCCTTAACCCTGACCCTGACCCTAACCCTACCCTAACCCTTACCTACCCCTAACCCATAACCCTAACCCATAACCCTAACCCTAACCCTACCCTAACATTTACCCTAACCCTTACCTAACCATAACCCTAACACTAACCCTAAACCTAACCTAACCCTACCCTAACCATGACCCTAACCCCTATCCCCAACCCGTAAGCCCAAACCCTAACCCTGTCCCTAACCCCAACCCTACCCTAACCCTAAACCTAACACTAACCCCTAACACTACCCTAGCCCTAATCCCTAACCCATACCCTACCCTAACACTACCCTACCCTTACCCTAAACCTACTCTAACTCTACCCTTACCCTAACCCTACCCTAAACCTAACTCTAACCCTACACTAACTCTAACCCTAACCCTAACTCTTACCCTATCCCTAACCCTAACCCCTAACCCTGACACTGACCATAACCACTAAACCTAACCCTTACCGTAAATTCTAATCCAACCCTAACCCTAACCCTACCCTAACCCTACCCATACCCCTACCCCTAACCTAACCCTAACACTACCCTAACCCTAACCCCTAACCCAAACCCCACCCCTCACCCTAACCCTATCCCTTACCCTAACCCTTACCTATCCCTAACCCTAACCCTAAACGTCAACCCTACCCTAACCCTACCCTAAACCTAACCCTAACCTTAAACCCTAACCCCAACCCACCAGATCCCTAACCCTAACTCTAATCCTAACCCTACTGATTCCTTACCATAACCCTACCCTAACCCTAACCCTACCCTAAACTTAACCCCTAACCCTAACCCTTACCCTAACCCTAACATTGACCCTATCCCTGACCCTAACCCCTAACCCTAACCCTTACCGTAACCCCTAACCCTACCCTAACCCTAACCCTAACCCCTAACCCTGACACTGACCATAACCACTAAACCTAACCCTTACCGTAAATTCTAATCCAACCCTAACCCTAACCCTACCCTAACCCTACCCATACCCCTACCCCTAACCTAACCCTAACACTACCCTAACCCTAACCCCTAACCCCAACCCCACCCCTCACCCTAACCCTATCCCTTACCCTAACCCTTACCTATCCCTAACCCTAACCCTAAACGTCAACCCTACCCTAACCCTACCCTAAACCTAACCCTAACCTTAAACCCTAACCCCAACCCACCAGATCCCTAACCCTAACTCTAATCCTAACCCTACTGATTCCTTACCATAACCCTACCCTAACCCTAACCCTACCCTAAACTTAACCCCTAACCCTAACCCTTACCCTAACCCTAACATTGACCCTATCCCTGACCCTAACCCCTAACCCTAACCCTTACCGTAACCCCTAACCCTACCCTAACCCTAACCCTAAAACGTAACCCTAACACTAACCCTACACTAACCCTAATCTAAACTAACCCTAACCCTAACCCTAACCCTACACTAACCCTAATCTAAACTAACCCTAACCCTATTGATGGACCCAAAACCTAACCCTGACCCTACCCTAAACCTAACACTTACCCTAACCGTACCCTAACCCTAACCCTGACCCTAACCCTGACTCAAACCCTACCCTTAACCCTGACCCTAACCCTACCCTAACCCTTACCTAACCCTAACCCTACCCTAACCCTAACATTTACCCTAACCCCTAACCCTTACCCTAACCCTTACCTAACCGTAACCCTAACACTAAAACTAACCCTACTCTAACCCCTAACCCTACCCTAACCCTTTCCCTAACACTAACCCTAACCCTACCCTAACCGTGACCCTAACCCCTAACCCCAACCCCTAAGCCCTAACCCTAACCCTGCCCTAACCCTAACCCCAACCCTACCCTAACCCTAACCCTGCCCATAACCCTAATACTAACCCCTAACCCTACCCTAGCCCTAACTTCTAACCCCTAATTTTAACCCTAACACTAACCCTAGCCCTACCCTAACCCTACCCCTTACACTAACCATACCCTAACCCTAACACTGACCCTACCCCCATCCCTGACCCTAACCCTAACCCTTACCCTAACCCTTACCTATCCCTAACCCTACCCTAACCCTTACCCATACCCCTACCCCTAACCCCTAAATCTAGCCCTACCCTAAGCCTAACCCTACCCTATCCCTGACCCTAACCCTAACCCTTACCTATCCCTAACCCTACCCTAACACTAAACCTAACCCTGCCCTAACCCTTACCATAACCATAACCCTAACCCTAGCCCTACCCTAACCCTACCCTTACCCTAACCTTACCCTAACCTTAACCCTAACCCTGCCCTAACCCTTACCATAACCCTAACCCTAACCCTAGCCCTAACCTAACCCTACCCTTACCCTAACCTTACCCTAACCTTAACCCTAACCCTGCCCTAACCCTTACCATAACCCTAACCCTAACCCTAGCCCTAACCTAACCCTACCCTAACCCTATCCCCAACCCTATCCTTAACCCTACCCTTACCCTAACCTTAACCCTAACCCCTAACCCTACCCTAACCCTTATCCTAACATTAACCCCTGACGCAACCCTAAACCGTTACCCTAACCCTACCCTAACCCTAACCCAACCCTAACCCTACCCTAACCCTTACCCTAAACCAAACCCTACCCTAACTCTAACCCTAACACTTACCCTGACCCTAACCCCTAACCCTAACCCTTAACGTAACCCCTAACCCTACCCTAACCCTAACCCCTAATCTTAACCCCTAACCCTAAACCCTAACCCTAACACTAACCCTACACTAACCCTAATCTAAACTAACCCTAACCCTATTGATGGACCCAAAACCTACACCTAACCCTACCCTAACCATAACACTTACCCTAACCGTACCCTAACCCTAACCCTACCCTAACACTCACCCTAACACTACCCTAACATTTACCCTAACCCCTAACCCTTACCTGACCATAACCCTAACACTAAACCTAACCCTAACCCTAACCCTTAACCCCAACCCCTAAGCCCTAACCCTAACTCCTAAGCCCTAACCCCACCCTAACCCTAACCCTGCCCCTAACACCTAACCCTACCCTAGCCCTATCCTCGCCCTAACCCTACCCTAGCCCTAACCCCTAATTTTAACCCTAACCCCTAACCCTAACCCTACCCTAACCCTAACCCTGCCCCTTACCCTAACCATACCCTAACCCTAACACTTACCCTACCCCTATCCCTGACCCTAACCCTTACTCTAACCCTTACCTATCCCTAACCCTACCCTAACCCTTAACCCGAACCCTACCCTAACCCTTACCCTAACCCCTAACCCTAACCCTACACTAACCCTCAAATCTAACCCTAATTCTACCCTAACCCTAACCCCTAACCCTACCCTAACCCTAACCCTGACTCAAACCCTACCCTTAACCCCGACGCTAACCCTACCCTAACCCTTACCCTAACACTACCCTAACATTTACCCTAACCTTTAAACCTTACCTAACCATAACACTAATACTAAAACTAACCCTACCCTAACCCCTAACCCTACCCTAACCCTTTCCCTAACACTAACCCTAACCCTGCACTAACCGTGACCCTAACCCCTAACCCCAACCCCTAAGCCCTAACCCTAAACCTGCCCCTAACCCCAACCCTACCCTAACCCTAACCCTGCCCCTAACCCTCACACTAACCCCTAACCCTACCCTAGCCCTAACCCCTAACCCCTAATTTTAACCCTAACCCTTAACCCTAGCCCTACCCTAACCCTGCCCTAACCCTAACACTGACCCTAACCCTATCCCTGACCCTAACCCTTACCTATCCCTAACCCTACCCTAACCCTTAACCCTAACCCTACTCTAACACTTACCCTAACCCCTAACCCTAACCCTATCCCTTACCTAACCCTATCCCTACACTAACCCTCAAATCTAACCCTAATTCTACCCTAACCCTAACCCCACCCTAAACCTAACCCTGACTCAAACCCTACCCTTAACCCTGACCCTAACCCTACCCTAACCCTTACCTAACCCTAACCCTACCCTAACCCTAACACTACCCTAACATTTACCCTAACCCCTAACCCTTACCTAACCATAACACTAACACTAAAACTAACCCTACCCTAACCCCTAACCCTACCCTAACCCTTACCCTAACACTAACCCTAACCCTGCACTAACCGTGACCCTAACCCCTAACCCCAACCCCTAAGCCCTAACCCTAACCCTGCCCCTAACCCCAACCCTACCCTAACCCTAACCCTGCCCCTAACCCTCACACTAACCCCTAACCCTACCCTAGCCCTAACCCCTAACCCCTAATTTTAACCCTAACCCTTAACCCTAGCCCTACCCTAACCCTGCCCTAACCCTAACCATACCCTAACCCTAACACTGACCCTAACCCTATCCCTGACCCTAACCCTTACCTATCCCTAACCCTACCCTAACCCTACCCTAACACCTAACCCGAACCCTATCCCTTACCTAACCCTAACCCTACACTAACCCTCAAATCTAACCCTAATTCTACCCTAACACTAACCCCTAACCCTACCCTAACCCTAACCCTACCCTACCCCTGACTCAAACCCTACCCTTAACCCTCCTTAACCCTACCCTAACCCTTACCTAACCCTAACCCTACCCTAACCCTTAACCCTAACCCTACCCTAACATTTACCCTAACCCCTAACCATAACCCTAACACTAACCCTAACCCTAACCTTACCCTACCCTAACCGTGACCCTAACCCCTAACCCCAACCCATAAGCCCTAACCCTAACCCTTACCTAACCCAAACCCTACCCTAATCCTAACCCTAACCCTGCCCCTAACCCTAACATAAACCCCTAACCCTACCCTAGCCCTACCCTAGACCTAACCCTACCCTAGCCCTAACCCCTAACCCCTAACCCAAACCCTAACCTTACCCTAAACCTACCCTAACCCTACCCTTACCCTAACTCTAACCCTAACACTAACCCTACCCTAACTCTTACCCTATCCCTAACGCTAAGCCCTAACCCTGACACTGACCCTAACTCCTAACCCTAACCCTTACCGAAAATTCTAATCCAACCCTAACCCTAACCCTACCCTAACCCTACCCATACCCCTACCCCTAACCCTACACTAACCCTTACCCTAACCCTTACCTATCCCTAACCCTAGCCCTACCCTAACCCTAACCCTTACCCTAACCCTTACCTATCTCTAACCCTACCCTAACCCTTAACCCTAACCCTTAACCTTATCCTACCCTAACCCTCCAATCTAACACTAATTCTACTCTAACCCTAACCCTACCCTAACCCTAAACCCTAACCCTACCATTACCCTATTGATGGACCCTAGTTCTACCCTAACCCTAACCCCTAACCCTAACACCTAACCCTAACCCTTTGCTAACCCTATTGATGGACCCTAACTGTAACACTAAGCCTACCCGTAATCCTACCCCTAACCCTTACCCAACCCTAACCCTAACCCTTACCCTACCCTAACCCTAACACTTACCCTAAACCTAACCCTACTCTAATTCTAACCCTAACCCTGACCCTATCCCTAAACCTAACCCCTGACCCTAACCCCTAACCTTAACCCCTAACCCTAACCCTACCCTTACCCTAACCCTACACCCTAACCCTAAACCCTACCCTAACCTAACCCTAACCCTATTGAGCGACCCAAAACCTAACCCTAACCCTACCCTAACCCTAAAACCTTAACCCTACCTCACACCCTACCCTTAACCCTGACCCTAATACTTACCCTAACCATTATCTAACCCTAACCCTACCCCATCCCTACCCTACCCCTTAAACCTAACCCTAACCCTACCCTAACGGTGTCAGAATGTGACAGTCACAATATCAAAGTATCACAATGTCAGAATGTCAGTGTCACAAGGTTAGAATTTCACAATGCCAAAATATCACAATGTGAGAATCTAAAAATGTCACAGTGTCAGAATGTCACAATGCAAAAATGAAAGACTGTCACAATACCAGAAGGTAAAAATTTCACAGTCAGAATATTACAGTGTCACAATGGCAGAAGGTCGCATTTTCAGAATGTCAGTACGTGAGGATGTCAGAACGTCACAATGTCACAAAGTGAGAATATGAGAATGTCAGAATAACAGAATGTCAGAATGTGAGAACGAAATGATGTCAGAATGTGATTATGTGAGAATGTCAGAATTTCAGAATGTCAGAATGTCACAACGTCAGAATGCAAGAAGATCAGAATGTCCTAAGTTGAGAATGTCACAATGTATCTGAATAGAAGAATGTAACATTGGCACAATCTCAGAATGTAACAAAGACATCACATCATAATGTCAGAATGTCAGAATTTCACAACTTCACAATGTCACAATGAGAGAATTTCAGAACGCAGCAATGTAACAATCTGAGAATGTCACAATATCAGATTGTCAGAATGTCAGAATGACAAAATGTGAGAATATCACAATATCACTATGCCAGATTCCCAAAATGCCACGATGTCACAATCTCAGAATGTCAGAATCACAGAATTTGACACTGCGAGAATATCACAAAGTCACAAAGCCACAATGTCATAATATCACAATATCACAATGTCAGAATGTCACTATGGCAGATTGTCAGAATGCCAGAACATCAGAAGGTGAGAATATAAGAATGTCAGAATGTCACAATGTCACAATGAGAGAATATTAGAATGTCACAATGTCAACATGTCAGAATGTGAGAAAGGGAGAATGTCATGATGTCAGAATGTCTTAATGTCAGAATGTCAAATCGTCACAACCTCCCAATTAAAATTCAGGAAATATGACTGTGTGTGAAAGACAGAAACTGTTTTTGACTTTTGTTGTCTCAAAGCTTGCTTCATGAGGTCTTTCTGGCTAGAAGACTCTAATTGACAACTGCTTGGAGAAGCTGATCATCACAAAGGACAATAATACTTGTATGGCACCGAAAGTACTACTCCTGTTGATTTATCTGTTGGGCCAGATGTGTTGGGTGGGCACAAATCAAACTAATGCCAGAACACGGAGGCAGCTAAAGAAAGCAGGATAGACACCCTGTTGTCCCTACAAGACAAGCCTCTCTTAAAACAAAACACCCACATGAATGGTGAGGAGCTTTCCTCCTTCAAGGTTTGAAAATTTAAAGCAAAACTGACCTTTAGGTTTAATCCCCTCGATAACCAGAGTCTGGAATGTGATGAATATGCATGTGCTATACCTTTAAATAGCTATTCATTTCTCTCTTACGTGCGCATGTTTGGTGAAGCAATCCCCCATGTACCCAGCGCGCCGCTTGACAGAACTCATTGGTGTGTCGAGTTGCTCAGTTGGTTTTCTCGACACCACTAAACCAAAGACTTTGAAAAAGAGACTTTCCTGAGGGAAAAACCTCTTTGGAAGAACCCCCCTGCACAGCGCCTGCTTGCTGCAAAACTTCCCGGCTTTCTCCCATCCCCCGCGGAGACCAGACGAATTCCTGAGACCAACGGACTACGGACCTCGCCAGATCCACGGTGCTGATGCTCTCTCTTTCTCTTTCTTGCTTTCTGCCAAGTCTCTTCGCTTTTCATCTCTTTTCTATCACCCATCTTCCCTTCCCCATATCCCTAAAAAACTACTTATTGTAATAAGCTGGTTGGGCTAAAATTTGAACCATTGCCTTTTAATCTCACCATCGGGTATACACATACATATAAAGAACCTCGTCTCCCTCCTTTATTTTGGAGCGTGACACTGTGTCAAAACGTCACAATGAGAGAATATGAAAAAGTGAGAACATCACAATGACCGAATGTCAGAATGTCGCAATTAGAAAATCGGGGAATATCAAAATGTCACAACGTCACAATGAGAGATAATAACACCAAGTGAATGACAATGTCACAGTGTCACAATGAGAGTATCTCAGAATGTCAGAACTTCAAAATGTCAAAATGTCACAAAGTCCAAATATCACAATGACAGAATGTCAGAATGACAGATTCCCACCGTTTCAGAATGTCAGAATGTGGTAATGAGAGAAAGTCAAAATATCGGAATGTCAGAGTGTCACAAGGAGAGAATGTCAAAATGTCAGAACATCAGAAGGTCAGAATATCACAATGTCACAACGAGAGAACCTCAAAATGTCACCAAGAGAGACTGTCAAACTATCAGAATGTGAGAATGAGTGAATGTCACAATGAGAGATGGCCACAATTTTAGAATGCCAGATTGTGAGAATGTCAGAATGTGAAAACGCCAGAATGGGAGTGAGTGAATGTCACAACATCAAAATGTCATAACGTCAGAATGTCAGAATGAACCAATGTGAGAGTGCCTGAATGTCACAGTATGAGAACGTCACAATATCACAAATCTCAGAATTTCAGTGTCAGAATGAGAGAATGTCACAATGCCACAATGAGAGAATGTCGCAATTACAGATTATTGATATATCAGAATGTCAGAATACGAGAACGTGAGAATGTCCCAATGTCAGAATATCAGAATGAGGGAAAGAGAGAATGTCATGATGTCAGAATGTCAAATTGTCACAAAGTCACAATATCACAATGAGAGAATATCAGAAAGTGAGAATATGCCAATGAATGAATGACACATTGTGAGAATGTCAGAATGTCAGAACGTCAGAATATCAGAATTACAAAATCAGGGAATATGACTGTGTCACAATGTCACAAAGAGAGAATATGAAAAAGTGAGAATATCACAACGACCGAATGTCAGAACGTGACAATGTCACAATGTCAGAATGAGGGAAAGAGAGAATGTCATGAAGTCAGAATGCCAACTTGTCACAATGCCACAATAGCACAGTAAGAGAATATCAGAAAGTGAGAATTATGACAGTGACTGAATGTCACGATGTGAGAAAGTCAGAATATTAGTATAGGGCAAATAACCCCCAAAAAAGCACTCCATGGAAATTGTGCGAAAGGCGGTATAGTTTAGGTAGGCTTAAGAAAATGGTATACAAACAAGAATAAAAGAGAGGAGCTCACCTTGATGATGGTCGAGGCTCGCTAATAACTCCAAAAGGGAGGGATCTCTAACAAGAGAACCTTCCCTGCTGGAGGTCAGCCCTTAAATGGGGTCTTGGCAGAGGTGGAGTCAAACTCCACCCCTTCCAATCACACTCACTTGTGCCCCTGCAGCTGACTCAGGGCTTGCCTCAGGTGATCAATCAGTGGTTCAGGCCATGATTCAACAGTTCCCATACAATTAGAAGGTCAGAATGTCACCATGAGAGTATCTCAGAATGTCACAATGTCAGAATGTCACAATGATAGAATGTCAAAATGGCAGCATGTGTCTGTGAGAGAATGTCACAATGACAGAATAGAAATATGTCAGAATATAGCAATGAGAGAATGTTAGAATGCAACAATGTCAACATGTCAGAATGGGAGAAAGTGAGAATGTCATGATGTCAGAGTGTCTTAATGTCAGAATGTCAAATCTTCACTGTGTCACAACTACAAGATTAGGGAATATGACTGTGTCAGAAAGTCACAATAAGAGGAGATGAAAAAGAGAGAATATCACAATGACCGAGTGTCACAATGTAAGAAAGTGAGAATGTGAGAATGTCAAAATGTCAGAATGACAGAATAGCACTATGTCACAATGTCGCAATGTCTCAATGTCAGAATATCAATATGTAACAGTGTAAGAACGTCACAAATACCACAATGGGAGAATGACAGATTGTCACGATTACAGAATTTCAGAATGTGAAAATATCAGAATGTCACAATGTCAGATTCTGAAAATGTCACAATGACAGAATGTCAGAATGAAAGATTTTCCAAATTCCAGAATGTCACTATGTCACAACGTCAGAATGACGCATTGTCAAAATGCTAGAATGTCACAATGTCACAAGGTGAGAACATCACAATGGCAGATTGTCATAATGCCAGAACATCAGAAGGTGAGAATATTAGAATGCCACAATGTCACAATGTCACCATGAGAGTATCTCAGAATGTCACAATGTCAAAATGTCAGAATGAGGGAAAGAGAGAATGTCATGATGTCAGAATGTCTTAACGTCAGAATGTCAAATTGTCACAACGTCACAATATCACAATGAGAGAATATCAGAAAGTGAGAATATGACAATGACCGAATGACACAATGTGAGAATGTCAGAATGCCAGAATGTCAGAATGTCACAACGTCACAATGTGTGAATGTCTGAATGTCACCATGAGAGAGAGTCAGAGTTTTACAATGTCACAATGTCACAATGTGAGAATGTCTGAACGTCAGAATGAGGGAGAGTTAGAATTTCAGAATGTCACAGTGTCACAATGTCATCATGTCACAATATCAGAATGTTGCATTGTCACAATGTGAGAATGACAGGTTGTCACAATTCCAGAATTTCAGAATGTCAACATGTCTGAATGTCACAATGTCACAATTTCACTATGTCACAACGCTAGAATGTCATAATATCAGAAAGTGAGAATATCACAATGGCAGATTGTCATAATGCCAGAACTTCAGAAGGTGAGAATATTAGAATGTCACAATGTCACAATGTTACAATGTGAGTATCTCAGAATGTCACAATGCCAGAATATCAGAATGGCAGAATATGAGAAAGTGAGAATGTCACAATGTCAAAATGTCAGAATGAGAGAAAGAGAGAATCTCATGATGTCGGAATGTCTTAATGTCAGAATGTCAAATTGTCACAACGTCACGATATCACAATGAGAGAATATCAGAAAGTGAGAATATGACAATGACCGAATGACACAATGTGAGAACGTTAGAATGTGAGAATGTCAGAATTGGAGAATGTCACAGAGTCACAATGTCAGTATGTCACAATGACAGATTGCCACAATTTCAGAATGTCAGTGTATCACAATGCCACAAAGTCACAATATCAGTATGTCATGAAGATAGAATGTCGCAATGACAACATATGACTGTGACAGAACGTCACAATGTCAGATGATAAATATGGCCGAAAATCACAATGAGAGAATGTTAGAATGTCACAATGTTAACATGTCAGAATGTGAGAAAGTGAGAATGCCACAATGCCACGATGTGAGAATCTCACAATGTCACAATGAGAGAGAGTCAGAATTTCACAGTATCAGAATTTTGCATTGTCACAATGTGAGAATGACAGATTGTCACATTTCCAGAATTTCAGAATGTCACATTTCCAGAATTTCAGAATGTCCAAATATCTGAATGTCACAATAGCAGAATGTGAGAGTATCACAATGACAGAATGTCAGAATGACAGGTTGTCACAATTCCAGAATGTCACTATGTCACAATGCTAGAATGTCAGAATGTCAGAATGTGAAAATAGCACAAGGGCAGGTTGTCATAATGCCAGAACTTCAGAATGTGAGAATATTAGAATGTCATAATGTCAGAATGGGAGAATGTCACAATGGCAGGTTGTCATAATTCCAGAAGTTCAGAATGGGAGAATATTAGAATGTAACAATGTTGCAATGTGACAATGAGAGTATCTCAGAATGTCAGAATGTCAGAATGCCAGAATAAGAGAAAAGAAAGGTATGAGGAGGCTATGGGGAAGCTATGGGGCAGCTATTGGGCAGCAGTGGGGCAGCTATGGGGCAGTAGTAGGGCAGCTATAAGGCAGCTATGGGGCAGCAGTGGGGCAGCTATGGGGCGGCTATGAGGAAGCCATTGGGCAGCTATGGGGCAGAAGTGAGGCAGCAATCAGGCAGCAGTGAGGCAGCTATGAGGAGGCTATGGGGCAGCTATGGGGCAGCTATCGAGAGGCTATGGGGCAGCTATGGGGCGGCTATGGGGCAGCTATGGGGCAGCTATCGAGAGGCTATGGGGCAGCTATGGGGCGGCGATGAGGCAGACATGGGGCAGCTATGGGGGAGCAGTGAGGCAGCTATGGGGAGGCTATGGGGCAGTAGTTGGGCAGCTATAGGGCGGCTATGGGGAAGCCATTGGGCAGCTATGGGGCAGTAGTGAAGCAGCTATGGGTCAGTAGTTTGGCAGCTATGACGAGGCTATGGGAAGGCCATGGGGAAGCGATGGGGCAGCTCTGAGGCAGACAAAATGTAGCTATGGGGGAGCAGTGAGGCAGCTATGGGGTGGCTATGGGGCAGTAGTGGGGCAGCTATGGGGCAGCTATGAGGTAGCCATGGGGCAGCTATGGGGAAGCAGCGAGGGAGCTATGGGGTAGCAGTGAGGCAGCTATGATGAGGCTATGGGGAGGCTATGGGGCAGCCACGGTGCAGCTATGGGGCAGCAGTGGGGCAGCTATTGGGCAGCAGTAAGGAAGCTATTGAGAAGCCTATGGGGGCAGCTATGGAGTGGCTATGGGGCAGCTATAGAGCGGCAATGTGGCAGTAGTGGGGCACCTATAAGGCAGCTATGGGGCAGCAGTGGGACAGCTATGGGGCGGCTATTAGGCAGCCATGGGGTGGCAATGGGGCAGCAGTGAGGCAGCTATGGGGCGGCTATGGGGCTGAAGTGGGGCAGCTATGAGGAGTCTCTTGAGAGGCTATAGAGCAGCTATGGGACAGCTATGGGGCAGCAGTGGGGTAGCAGGAGGAGACTATGGGGAGGCTATGAAGCAGGTATGGGGCAGCAGTGGGGCAGCTATGGGACGACTATGGGGCAGCAGTTGAGCAGCTATGAGGCAGCCATGGGGCAGCTATGTGGCAGTAGTGAAACAGCTATGGTGTAGCTATAAGCGAGCCTTGGGGCAGCAAGGGGCAGTAGTAAGGCAGCTATGGGGCAGCAGTGGGGCAGCTATGATGAGACTATGGGAAGGCCATGAGGAAGCTATGGGGCATCTTTGAGGCAGACAAAAAGTAGCTGTGGGGCTGCACTGAGGCAGCTATGGGGCAGCTGTGGGGCAGCTGTGGGGCAGCTATTGTGTAGCAGTGAGGCATCTATGAGGAGGCTATGGGGAGGATATGAGGCAGTTATGGGGCAGAAGTGAGGCAGCTATGGGGTGGCTATAGGGCAGCAGTGGGGCAGGTATGGGGCAGCAAAGAGGCAGCCATGGGGCAGCAGTGGGGCAGCTTTGAGGCTACGGGGCGGCTATGGGGCAGTAGTGGGGTAGCTATGGGGCAGCAGTGAGGAAGCTAAGGGGAAGCAATGGGGCAGCTTTGAGGATGCTATTGGGAAGCCATGGGGCAGCAATGGGGCGGCTATGAGGCAGCGACGGGGAAGCTATGGGGCAGCAGTGAGGCAGGTATGGGGCAGTAGTAAGGCAGCTACGAGGCAGCAGTGGGGCAAATATGAGGAGGCTCTGAGAAAACTATGGGGCAGCTATGGGGCAGCAGTGAGGCAGTTATAGAACAGCTATGAGGCACTTATCAAGCAGCTATGGGTCAGCTATGAGGAGGCTATGGGGCAGATATGGTGCAGCAGTGGGGCAGCTAAGGCAGCTATGGGGAGGCTATGGGGCAGCAGTGTGGGCAACTATGAGGAGACTATGGGGAGGCTATGAGGCAGCTATGGGGCAGCTATAGAGTGGCTATGGGGCAGTAGTCGGGCAGCTATTGGACGGCTATGAGGCAGCCATGGGGCAGCTATGGGGCAGCAGTGAGACAGCTACGGGGCAAGTATGGGGAGGCTATGGGGCAGCAACGGGGTGGCTATGGGGCAGTAGTGGGGCAGCTATGGGGAGGTTATGAGGCAGCCATGGGGTAGGTATGAGAAACCAGTGAGGCAGCTATGGGGCAGTAGTGGAGCAGCTATGAGGCAGCAGTGGGTCAGCTATGGGGTGGCTATGAGGCAGCAGTGGGTCAGCTATGGGGTGGCTATGAGGCAGCCAAGGGGCAGCTATGGTGCAGCAGTGAGGCAGCTGTGGGGCAGCAGTGGGGCAGCTATGGGGCAGCAGTGGGGCAGCTATGAGGTAGCCATGGGGCACATATGGGGAAGCAGCGAGGGAGCTATGGGGTAGCAGTGAGGCAGCTATGAGGAAGCTATGGGGAGGCTATGGGGAGGCTATGGGGCAGCTATGTAACGGCTATGAGGCAGCCACGGTGCAGTTATGGGGCAGCCACGGTGCAGCTATGGGGCAGCAGTAAGGAAGCTACGAGAAGGCTATGGAGGCAGCTATCGGGTGGCTATGAGACAGCTATGGGGCAACTATGAGGCAGCCGTAGGGCAGCTATGGTGCAGCAGTGAGGCAGCAATTAGGCAGAAGTTGGGCAGATATGGGGCAGCAGTGAGGCAGCTATGAGGAGGCTATGGGGCAGCTATGGGGCAGCAGAGAGGCAGCTATGGGGCACCAGTGAGGCAGCTATGGGTTAGCTATGAGGAGGCCTTGAGGAGGCTATGGGGCAGATATGGGGCAGCAGTGGGGGCAACTATGAGGAGACTATGGGGAGGCTATGAGGCAGCTATGGGGCAGCTATAGAGTGGCTATGGGGCAGTAGTCGGGCAGATATAAGGCAGCTATTGGGAAGCAGTGGGGCAGCTATGGGGAGGCTATTAGGCAGCCTTTGGGCACCTATTGGGCAGCAGTGAGGCAGGTATGGGGCAGCTATGGGGCAGCTATGAGGACGTTATGGGGCAGCTATGGGGCAGCAGTGGGGCAGCAATAACGCAGTAGTGGGGCAGCTATGGGGCAGTAGTGGGGCAGCAATGAGGACGCTATAGGGAGACTATGGGGCATGTATGGAGCGGCTAGGAGGCAGCTATGGGGCAGGTATGAGGCAGCCATGGGGTGGCTGTGGGGCAGCAGTGAGGCAGCTATGAAGAGGCTATGGAAATGCTATAGGGCAGCAGTGGGGCAGCTACGGAGCGGCTATGAGGCAGCCATTTTGCATCTATGGGGCAGCAGTGGGGCAGCTACGAGGAAGCTATAGGGCAGCTATGGGACAGCAGTGGGGCAGCTATGGTGCGGCTATGAGGCAGCCATGAGGCAGACACGGGGCAGCAGTGGGGCAGCTATGGTGCGGCTATGAGGCAGCCATGAGGCAGATATGGGGCAGCAGTGGGGCAGCTATGAGCAGGCTTTGGGGCGGCTGTGGAGCAGCACTGGGGAAGCTATGGGGCAGTAGTGGGGCAACTATAAGTTAGCAGTGGGGCAGCTACGGGGCGGCTATGGGGCAGCAGTGGGGCAGCTATGAGGAGGTTATGGGGCAGCCATTGGCAGCTATGGGGCTGCAGTGAGGCAGCAATGGGGCAGCAGTGGGGCAGCTATGGGGCGGCTCTAAGGCAGCAGTGATGCAGATATCGGGCAGCTCTGAGGAGGCTATGAGGCCGCTATGAGGCAGTAGTGGGGCAGCTATGGGGCAGCAGTGGGGTGGCTATGGGGCAGCAGTGGGGCGGCTATGGGGCAGGTATGGGGCTGCAGTGGGACAGCTATGAGGAGGCTATTGGGCAGGTATAGAGCGGCTATGTGGCAGTAGTCGGGCAGCTATTGGGCAGCTATTGGGAAGCCGTGGGGCAGCTATCGGGCGGCTATTATACAGCCATGGAGCAGCTATGGTGCAGCAGTGTTGCAGCTATGAGGAGGCTATGGGGAGGCTATGGAGCAGCTATGGGGCGGCTATCTGGTGGCTATGAGGCAGCTATCGGGCAGCTCTGAGGAGGCTATGGGGCCACTATGAGGCAGTAGTGGGGCAGCTATGGGGCAGCAGTGGAGTGGCTATGGGGTGGCAGCGGGGCAGCAGTAGGGCAGCTATGGGGCTGCAGTGGGGCAGCCATGGGGCAGCTATGGGGCAGCAGTGGGGCTGCTGGTTTCCCCCCGCTTCTTTTGTTGGAGTCCTCGCCCCTTCCATGGTTGCCCACCAATGAGGACTGGCTGATCCCTCCCCCACATCGACGGCCCCGGACCCACAACCCCGACCCCAGCCCCATAACCCCGACCCCACATCTGCAGCCCCAGCCCCATAACAGAGACTTCACACCCCTAACTGAGCACCCGGACTTAGAACCGAGCATCGAGCCCCATTAGCCCCAACCCCAGCCCCACATCCCCGTCCCTCACCCAACTCCGCCCCACCCCACCCACACCCTATTCCCCCCTTCTCCCTCCGCCACCCCACTCCTCCCCCCCTCCCCTTTCCCACCTGCGTGTGCGCGAGCAGCCGCTGTAGCTCCCCCAGGAGCTCCACGTTGCGCGACCTCCCCCCCCGCCAACGCCATGGCCGAACAGCCCCACCCCCACTGCGCGCGGCTCTGGGAATAGCACTACGCGTGCGCCGGTCCCGGAAGCCGGAAACGGAAGTCGTCCCCCCCCGCAGATGAACGGAGCGGTGGAGTACTATGGCGGCGGCGGTGGCGGCGCCGCGGAAACCGCGGAAACCGCGCGTTGGAGCGGCGGCGGCGGCGGCGGCTCCGTTGCCGTGGGAACCGCGGAAACTGCGGAAACCGCGCGTTGGAGCGGCGGCGGCGGCGGCGGCTCCGTTGCCGCGGAAACCGCACGTTGGAGCGGCGGCGGCGGCTGTACGGGAGGCACTGTGAGCTTTGGGGGTGGGGCTGGGCAGGGGCAGCGGCAGCGGCAGCGGCAGCGGGGGAGGGGCGGGGCAGGATTCCGGGGCCGCGCGGCGCTCTCTTTTTTCCCCTAGCACTTGTAACATCTATGAGGAGGCTATGGGGAGGATATGAGGCAGCTATGGGGTGGCTATGGGGCTGCAGTAAGGCAGGTATGGGGCAGAAATGAGGCAGCCACGGGACAGCTATGGGACAGAAGTGGGGCAGCTCTAAGGGTAGCCATGGGGCAGTTATGGGGCAACAGTGGGGCAGGTATGGGGCGGCTATTAGGCAGCCATCAAGCAGCTATGAGGCAGTAGTGGGGCAGCTATGAGGCAGCAGTGATGGAGCTATGGAGTAGCAGTGAGGCAGCTATAAGGAGGCTATGGGAGGCTATGGGGCAGCTATGGTGCATCAGTGAGGAAGCTATGGGGCGGCTTTGGGGCAGCATTTTGGCAGCTATGGGGCAGCAGTGGGACAGCTATGAGGAGGCTATGGGGAAGCTATGTGGCAGCAGAGAGCTAGCTATGGGGCAGCTATGAGGAGGCTAAGGGGAGGCTATGGGGCAGCTATAGAGCGCCTATGTGGCAGTAGTTGGGCAGATATAAGGCAGCAGTGGGGCAGCTATGGGGCGGGAATTAGGCAGCCATGGGGCACGTATGGGGCAGCAGTGAGGTAGCTATGGGGCAGCTATGGGTCAGCTATGAGGAGGTTATGGGGAGGCAATGGAGCAGCAGTGGGGCAGATATGGGACGGTTATTAAGAGGCTATGTGGCAGCTATGGGGCATTAGTGGGGCAGCTATGGGGAAGTAGTGGGGCAGATATGGGGCAGCAGTGAGGCAGCTATGGGGTAGCTATGAGAAAGCTATGGGGCAGTAGTGAGGCAGCTATGAGAAGGCTGTGGGGAAGCTATGGGGCAGCTATGGGGCACCAGTAAGGCAGCTATGGGGCACCAGTGAGGCAGATATGGGGCACCAGTGAGGCAGCTATAGGGAGGCTACGGGGCAGCAGTGAGGGAGTAGAGAGTCAAATATGGGGCATTAGTGCGGCAGCTATGGGGCATTAGTGGGGCAGTTGTGAGGAGGCTATGGGGAGGCTATGGAGCAGCTATGGGGCAGCTATAGGGCAGCAGGGAGGTAGCAATGGGGCAGCAGTTGGGAAGCTATGATGAGGCTATGGTGAGTCTACGGGGCAGCTATGGTACACCAGTGAGGCAGCCATGGGGCAGCTATGGGGCACCAATGGGACAGTTATGAGGAGGCTGTGGGGAAGCTATGGGGCAGCTATGGGGCAGCAATGAGGAGGGTATGGAGAGGCTATGGGGCAGCTATGGTGCAACAGTGAGGCAGCTATGGGGTAGCTTTGAGGAGGCTGTGGGGAGGATATGGGGTAGATATGTGGCAACGGTGAGGTAGCTATGGGGAAGCTATGGGGCAGCAATGAGGGAGTAGTCGGTCAGCTATGGGGCATTAGTGCTGCAGCTATGGGGCCGAGTGGGGCAGTTAAGAGGAGGCTATGGGGAGGCTATGGGGCAGCTATCGGACAGCATTGAGCTAGCTTTAGAACAGCTATGAGGAGGCTATGGGGCAGATATGGGGCAGCAGTCGGGCAGCTATGGGGCGGATATGGAGCAGCAGTGGGGCAGGTATGGGGCAGTAGTAAGACAGCTATGTGGCAGCAGTGGGGCAGATATGAGGAGGCTATGAGGAGGCTATGGGGCGGCTATGAAGCAGCAGTGAGGCAGTTATGAGGCGGCTATGGGGCAGATATGTGGCAGCAGTGAAGCAGCTATGGTGCGGCTATAAGGCAGCCATGGGGCAGCTATGGGTTAGCAGTGAGTCAGCTATGGGGCAGCAGTTGGGCAGCTATGAGGAGGCTATGGGGCAGCTATGGAGCAGATTTGAAACAGCTTTGGGGCGGCTGTGGGGCAGTAGTTTGGCAGCTATGAGGCAGCAGTTGGGCAGCAGTTGGGGCAGTAGTGAGGCAGCTATGTGGCAGCTCAGGAGAGGCTATGGGGCAGCTATGGGGCATTAGTGGGGCAGCTATGGGGAAGTAGTGGGGCAGATAAGGGGCAGCAGTGAGGCAGCTATGGGGTAGCTATTGGGCAGTAGTGGGGAAGCAGTGAGGCAGCTATGGGGCAGCAGTTGGGCAGCTATAAAGAGGCTATGGAGTGGCTGTGCGGCAGCTATGGTGCATCAGTGAGGAAGCTATGGGGCGTCTTTAGGGCAGCAGTTTGACAGCTATGAGGCAGTCACGGGGCAGCTATGGGACAGCAGTGGGACAGCTATGAGGAGGCTAGAGGGCAGCTATGGGGCAGCTATGAGGAGGCTATGGGGAGGCTATGGGGCAGGTATATAGTGGCTATGTGGCAGTAGTCGGGCAGATATAAGGCATCAATGGGGCAGCAGTGGGGCAGCTATTGGGCGGCTATTAGGCAGCCATGGGGCGGCTATGGGGCAGCAGGGAGGTAGCAATGGGGCAGCAGTGGAGCAGCTATGATGAGGCTATGGCGAGGCTCTGGGGCAGCTATGGTGCACCAGTGAGGCAGCTATTGGGTAGCTATGAGGAGGCTGTGGGGAGGCTATGGGGCAGATATGCGGCAACGGTGAGGCAGCTATTGGGAAGCTATGGGGCAGCAGTGAGGCAGTAGTGGGTCAGCTATGGGGCATTAGTGCTGCAGCTATGGGGCCGCAGTGGGGCATCTAAGAGGAGGCTATAGGGAGGCTATGGGGCAGCTATGGGGCAGCAGTGAGCTAGCTATAGAACAGCTATGAGGAGGCTATGGGGCAGCTATGGAGCAGATTTGAAACAGCTTTGGGGCGGCTATGGGGCAGTAGTTTGGCAGCTATGAGGCAGCAGTTGGGCAGCTATGGGGCAGTAGTGAGGCAGCTATGTGGCGGCTCAGGAGAGGCTATGGGGCAGCTATGGGGCATTAGTGGGGCAGCTATGGGGAAGTAGTGGGGCAGGTAAGGGGCAGAAGTGAGGCAGCTATGAGGTAGCTATGAGGAGGCTATGGGGCAGTAGTGGGGAAGCAGGGAGGCAGCTATGGGGCAGCAGTTGGGCAGCTATGGGGAGGCTATGGGGCAGCAGTGAGGCAGTTTTGGGGCACCAGTGAGGCAGCTATGGGGAGGCTACGGGGCAGCAGTCGGGCAGCTATGGGGCGGATATGGAGCAGCAGTGGGGCAGATATGAGGAGTCTATGAGGAGGCTATGGGGCAGCAGTGAGGCAGCTATGGGACAGGTATGAGGCACTTATCAAGCAGCTCTGGGGCAGCGGTGTGGCAGCTAAGAGGAGGCAATTGGGAGGCTATGGGGCAGCTATGAAGCAGCAGTGAGGCAGCTATGGGGCGTCTATGGGGCAGCAGTGGGGCAACTATGAGGAGACTATGGGGAGGCTATGGGGCAGCTATTGGGCAGCAGTGAGGCAGCAATGAGGCAGCTATGAGGAGGCTATGGGAAGCCGATGAGGCAGCTATAGAGCGGCTATGGGGCAGTAGTGGGGCAGCTATTGGGCAGCTATTGGGAAGCAGTGGCAAGGCTATCGGGCGGCTATTAGGCAGCCATTGGGCACCTATGGGGCAGCAGTGAGGCAGCTATGGGACGGCTATGGGTCAGCTATGAGGAGGCTATGGGGAGGCTATGGGGCAGGTATGGGGCAGCAGTGGGGCAGCTATGGAGCAGATATCAAGAGGTTATGAAGCAGCTATGGGGTGGCGATGAGGCAGACATAGGGAAGCTATGGTGGAGCAGGGAGGCAGCTATGGGGTGGCTATGGGGCAGCAGTGAGACAGCTATGGGGCAAGTATGGAGAGGCTATGGGGCAGTAATGGGGCAGCTATGGGGCGGCTATGAGGCAGCTATGGGGTACGTCTGGGGCACCAGTGAGGCAGCTATGGGGAGGCTATGGGGCAGCCATGGGGTACGTCTGGGGCACCAGTGAGGCAGCTAGGGGCAGCAGTGAGGCAGCTATGGGGAGGCTATGGGGCAGCACTGAGGCAGTAGTGGGTCAGCTATGGGGCATAAGTGCTGCAGCTATGGGGCTGCAGTGGGGCAGCTAAGAGGAAGCTATGGGGAGGCTATGGGGCAGCTATTGTGCATCAGTGAGGAAGCTACGAGGCGGCAATGGGGCAGCTATGGGGAAGCAGTGAGAGAGCTATGAGGAGGCTATGGGTAGGCTATAGGGCAGGTATTGGACAGCTATGAGGCAGCCATGGTGCAGCTATGGGGCAGCAGTGGGGCAGCAATGGGGCGGCTATTAGGCAGCCATGGGGTGGCAATGGGACACCAGTGAGACATCTATGGGGTGGATATGTAGCAGCAGTGGGGCAGGTATGGGGCAGTAGTGGGGTAGCTATGAGGAGGCTACGGGGCAACTATGGGGCAGCAGAGAGGCAGCTATGGGACAGGTATGAGGAGGCTATGGGGAGACTACGGGGCAGCTATGAAGCTGCAGTGAGGCAGCTATGGGGCGGCTATGGGGAGGCTATGGGGCAGCTATGGAAAAGCTATGAGGCAACCATGGGGCTGCAGTTGGGCATCTCTGGGGCCGCATTGAGGAAGCTATGGGGCAGCTCCGAGGAGCCTATGCAGCAGCTATGGAGCGGCTATGAGGCAGCTATGGGGCAGGTATGAGGCAGCCATGGGGCGGCTGTGGGGCAGCAGTGAGGCAGCTATGAAGAGGCTATGGGGAGGCTATGGGGCAGCAGTGGGGCAGCTACGGGGCGGCTATGAGGCAGCCATTGGGCATCTAAGGGGCAGCAGTGAGGCAGCTATAAAGAGGCTATGGGGAGGCTATGGGGCAGCTATGGTGCATCAGTGAGGAAGCTATGGGGCGTCAATGGGGCAGCAGTTTGACAGCTATGAGGCAGCCACGGGGCAGCTATGGGGCAGCAGTGGGACAGCTATGAGGAGGCTATGGGGAGGCTATGGAGCAGCTATGGGGCAGCAGTGAGGAAGCTATGGGGTGGCTATGGGGCGGCTATGAGGCAGCTATGGGGTAGCAGTGAGACAGCTATGAGGAGGCTACGGGGAGGCTATAGGGCAGTTATGGGGTGGGTATTAGACAGCCATGGGGCGGCTATGGGGCAGCAGGGAGGTAGCAATGGGGCAGCAGTGGGGCAGGTATGATGAGGCTATGGCGAGGCTCTGGGGCAGCTATGGTGCACCAGTGAGGCAGCTATTGGGTAGCTATGAGGAGGCTGTGGGGAGGCTATGGGGCAGATATGCGGCAACGGTGAGGCAGCTATTGGGAAGCTATGGGGCAGCAGTGAGGCAGTAGTGGGTCAGCGATGGGGCAGCAGTGAGGCAGCTATGGGGCTGCAGTGGGGCATCTAAGAGGAAGCTATGGGGAGGCTATGGGGCAGCTATGGGGCAGCAATCGGGCTTTCCCACAAAGCGACACAATCCATCTGTGAACAGGGCGTATCTCTTTTCATCTTCTGTTAGTTCATTATATGGTGAGGCTTCTTTAGCACGTGACACCTCCTCTGCTGGTGTTGTTCCAAACTTTTTACCTTCAGGCCAGTCCATGATCACCTCCAGGATTCCTGAACGGTTGGGGTTCCCCATCCGAGCTCGCTGTGTAATCAGCGCAATCCACTTACTCCAAGTGGCATCAGTAGCATGATGGGTAGAGGGAACTGTTCCTTTAAACATCCAGTTCAGTACTGGCAGTCGAGGTGCCAGAAGGAGCTGCGCTTCAGTACCGATTACTTCAGAAGCAGCTCGAACCCCCTCATATGCGGCTAAGATTTCCTTCTCAGTTGGAGTGTAGCGCTCCTCAGACCCCCTGTATGCTCGACTCCAGAAACCAAGGGGTCGGCCTCGGGTCTCTCCAGAAGCTCTTTGCCACAAACTCCAAGTGGGACCTTCCTTTCCAGCAGCAGTGTAGAGGATGTTCTTTACATCCTGTCCCGTCCGCACTGGCCCCAGGGCCACGGCATGGGCTATCTCCTGCTTCATTTGCTCAAAAGCCTGCTGCTGCTCAGGGCCCCACACAAAATCATTCTTCTTCCAGAGGTCACCTGATAAAGGGGGCTCACAATGAGGCTGTAGTTTGGAACATGCAGTCTCCAAAATCCCACTACACCCAGAAAAGCTTGGCTCTCTGTCTTACTGGTGGGTGGAGACATGGCAGTAATTTTGTCAATCCCATCTGTTGGGATGTGACGACGTCCATCTTGCCACTTTATTCCTAGGAACTGAATTTCTTGTGCAGGTCCTTTCACTTTGCTTCGCTTAATAGCGAAGCCAGCTCGCAGGAGGATCTGTATTATTGTCTCTCCTTTCTTAAAAACTTCCTCTGCTGTATTGCCCCATACAGCAATATCATCGATGTACTGCAGATGCTCAGGAGCAGCACCCTGTTCCAATGCAGTTTGGATCAACGTATGGCAAATGGTTCGGCTGTGCTTCCACCCCTGGGCAAACGGTTCCAGGTGTACTGAACGCCTCTCCAGGTGAAGGCAAACTGTGGCCTGCATTCTGTGGCCAAGGGAATTGAAAAGAAGGCGTTAGCAATGTCAATGGTGGCATACCACTTGGCTGCTTTTGACTCCAGTTCATACTGGAGTTGAAGCATGTCCGGCACAGCAGCACTCAGTGGAGGTGTGACTTCGTTCAGGCCACGGTAATCTACCGTCAACCTCCATTCTCCGTTGGCTTTACGCACTGACCATATGGGGCTGTTAAACGGGGAGTGAGTTTTGCTGATCACTCCCTGGCTCTCTAGCTGACGAATCAGATGATGAATGGGGAGCAAGGAATCCCTGTTGGTGCGGTACTGCCGTCTGTGCACCGTTTTTGTAGCAATTGGTACCTGTTGCTCCTCCACTTGTAGCAACCCCACAACAGATGGATCTTCTGACAGGCCAGGTAAAACAGATAGTTGCTTAATGCTATCTGTGTCCACAGTAGCTATTCCAAAAGCCCATTGCTACCCCTTGGGATCCTTAAAGTGCCCCCTTCTGAGATAGTCTATACCAAGTATGCGTGGGGCCCCCTGTCCAATCACTATAAGATGCTTCTGCCAGTCTTTACCCGTGAGGCTTATTTCTGCCTCCAGCACAGACAATTCCTGAAAGCCCCCAGTCACTCCAGAGAGATGAATCAATTCTGCCCCTTTATAACTTGAAGGCGTTAGAGTACATTGTGCACCAGTATCCACCAGTGCCTCCTATTTCTGTGGGTTTGATGTGCCAGGCCACCGAATCCACACAGTCCAATACACTCTAGTATCCCTCTCCCTCCTCTGGCTGAGGGCAGGGCCCCTCTATTCATTACCTGTAGTGACGGGAACAACTTCGCTGGTAGTTGGTCTGTGTTGTAATTCTCTCACCCGTACTCGCAGTGCAGGGGTGGGTTTTTGATGTCATTCCTTCATATCTTCTCCATTTGCACGTAAGTAACTCCACAAAGCCGCACGCGACATGAAGTTAGTGAAGTTAGTGCTGTCATTTGCTCGAGCAGGATGGCGTTTGCTTCTGATAGCTGCAACCGATTCAACCCTATCAGTCAGTTGGGATAATTTTCCCAGTATATCTTCCATTTGTCCTTCTAACTTTGATATGGCTGAAATGGACGCGTATGGCGGCGGAAATTTTTGTTTGAAGTTTTGAAGTGTAAGAATTAGTTCAAAAACTGGGGGTTTTCTGTCTTGGTCCTCATATCTGTTGAACGTTGTCACTAGTGTACAGGCGTACCTTTCTGGTGCTGACTTTGAAAGCTTCTGACATATTTCGGGTGTACTCCTTACTTTCTCCGGATCATGGTCCCGATCGTCAGGATCAAAGGTGGGATCATACAGCATTTCCGCCACAGCTGTTTCTCTCAAATACTGGATGCCTTCCTCAATAGTTTTCCACCTTTTCACTTTAGGTGCCAGGTCACTCTTGTAGGGATATCTTTCCCTCACAGCTACTAGCATTCGTTGCCAGAGGCTGGCGATTCCATCCATATACCTGCTGATTCCTCTGTCGACAGCCGGATCTCGGGCAATGTTTCCTAGTTGGCGAGCTTCGTTACTATCAAGGGACACACTGTTGGCCCCGTTGTCCCAACACCGAAGCAACCAAGTGACAATACTCTCATCTGGACGTCGAATAAACTCCTTTCTTGAGCCTTGGATCTCAGACATTTTCACGGGCCAACGAAACGTCGTAACTTTAACTTTCTCTTCACCTTCATCATCACTTTCTTCTCCATGTCTCTCACTTTTCTTTGTTGCCTTTCTTGATGGTGGTGGGGTTGTGGCCACCCCCTCACCTATATCTTCCTCTTCTTTCGGCACCTCTTCTTTGCGTTCTAGGCGCGAGGACACACGTTTCCATTTCTTGCCTTCCACAGGGGCAACTGACTTTGATACTGGTGCTTCCTTTGGCTGGTCAGGTGTGACCGGGAGGTTTTCCTCTTTGGTTTGGGCCTCAGTTTGGACACTCTCTCTCTTCATAATAGTATATAAACCTCGGTAGACATAGGCCAAGCCCCAAATAAGTGTTCCACCTCAGATCTTTCTGAGCCGCAGCACCCTTTACTCAGATACAGGCCTAGCTCCTCAGGATCCTGCAATTGTTCAGGAGAAAAATCCCATGACACCGGGTGTCCCCATCCTTCTCATTTCTTTCCTAAAACTCTCCACTCTCCCTGCCATTCAACATTCTCTGTTTCTGGGAGAAGCTTCCTGCACATGATGTAAAGTGCTACTACATGCAGGAGGACTAATATCCCAATTATTAACACCATCCCTAAGCTGTGATCTTGAAAATTCATAAAAAACTGAGAGGGGAACCTGGATACCCATTCAAACATCACATGGTTCGTTAACATGTTATCCTTTGTTCCATTAGCTGGGGTGCCCTGGGATCTGGCAGGTTCCTCTATCATTGCTTTTAATTTATCATACAGGGACCAGACCCAATGGAACAGAATGGCAAACTTAACCAAGTTCCAGTATGTTTTGAGCATTAAGAGGGAAAAAGCGGTGAAGTACAATCCCTGTAAGGGCAGTTTTAACAGAAACAGAAAAGACATCTTTTTATTATTATTTTTTTTTTCTTGTACTAAA
Source organism: Callipepla californica brunnescens (assembly GCA_023055505.1). NCBI lineage: Eukaryota > Metazoa > Chordata > Aves > Galliformes > Odontophoridae > Callipepla > Callipepla californica. Next base: position 525,411 of record JALIRH010000136.1, on the reverse strand, counting down.
ACAATCTGGCAGTACCCAAAAGAAGTTTACAGATATCCCAAAACAACTGACAGTACGCCCGGACTTCAAGGTCGTGTTTTGCTGTACAGCACTTGCAGTACAGATAAGCTTGTTAACAACAGACAGAGATGTACTCTAAAAGTTTGTCTCTGCCCGGCTAAGGCAGCTGGTTGTGCCCCACGTTGGGCGCCAAAAATGTCAGGGGTTTGTGGGCCGGTTCGGCCCGGCCCTGCGACAACCGAGGAAGGAGACCCACAGGCCCACACCCCGGACAGGGGGAAGGGGGAAAGGGAAAAAAGGGAGATAAGCCCCAAAACAAAACAGCGGCAATGATCTGAGGGGGAAAAGCTAATTTACTAAATAAGACATCAGGAAGTAAGTAACACAATATAATGTAATACAATTTGGAATTAAGCCCAATAATCAAACAAAACGAGTAAGAGAGAGAGAGAGAGAGAGAGAGAGAGTGCCCGATAAACGGAAGGCCTTACGCTAACGCTGAAGGCGGACGGCAGCGAGCACCCACTCCTAAGTGATCCTAGAGGAAAGAGAGAACGTCCCGTGACCGCAGAGAGTTTTTATCTGTTCCCTCTGAGCGGAAAACACGTGAAAAAATACAAAGCATTGCCAAGTCCTCTGGGGAATGTAGTTTTCTCCCTGACTCCCAATGCACCACATGATGCCATGATGTGGAATACCAGTACCAAAAAATCATAAAACCATGACACTTCCTTACGGTCTTTTTTGTAGATGGGAGTCAGATCGGCAAGCCTCCAATCTTGTGGGACCTCTCCAGATGACCAGGAATGCTGATAGATGGCAGAAAGCGGCTTGGCAATCACCTCTGCCAGCTCCCTCAGCACCCTTGGTTGGATCCCACCTGGTCCCATGGACTTGCGGCAGTTCAGATGGAGGAGCAGGTCTCTGACTGTCTCTGCTAGGATCACAGGGGGTGTATGATGCGCTTTGTCCCAGACTTCCAGGTCAGGGCAAAAAGTATCCTGAGTTAACTGATCTGTCTATTAAAGAGAGACGTGAAGAAGGCATTGAGAACCTCAGCCTTTTCCTTATCCTCTGTGGTTCCATTCCCTGCCGCATCAAGTAAAGGAGAGAAATTCTCCTTAGTTCTTTTACTGTTCATATATTTGTAAAAGGATTTTTTGCTCTGCTTTACTGCAGTAGCCAGTCTAAGTTGGAGCTGGGCTTTTGCATTTCTAATTTCCTGCCTGTATTGGAGGGGAGCAGAGGCTTGCTTTAAATGTGGAGTAAGGAAGGAAAGGATGGAGAAGGATCTTGTGAACTGAGGTGGGAAGTGGGTATTTAGTCATTGGAAAGCCATTTTGAACTTTTACTACCTGAACGCTGTACATTTTGGGTTAGTCTTCCTTAACTTTCTGTTGGACTTCTTGTTTTTCAATCAGGTGCATCCGTTCTGTGGAGCAGTAGGATACGTGGTTGGGGCGCAGACAGACCGGACTGTACAGGAGCATCTGATAGAAAAACACATGCTGCTCCCTAATCCAGTATAGGACTGCAGAATTCGGCAGGCAACAAAAGTCAGACGGTACATTTTGTGTATTCAACTAAAGTAAAAGTGCTGAATGTTTGTTGTTATTCCATTTTTTTTTATCTGTGGAATGAAGTGAACTTGGCTGTGCTGAACTTTTATAAAGCAATGGTTGATCTGGCAGTAGAAGTGTTGAAGGAGACCTAAACAACTGAGACTGGTTTAAATCCAGTTGAAGAACTTGACAGAACATGCTTTAACACAGCGTGTAAGATAACCCTAAACGTGAAAGTGAGCGTTTTTGTATTAGAAGATAAATGGCGTTTTCATTGACTGAATGGAGTTAGCTCAGTTCTTTTCCACAGAATGTTGATGTTCTGAAGGATCCTGAAGCCGTTACGCAGCTTGGTAGCGTTCTGAAAAGCAGCGTAAGGGCATGGAAAGCAGCTGGCCGCCCCTTTGTGATTCAGCTGGGAAGAATTGATTTAGATATGCTGAATATGTCCAAGTGCCCAAGTGAAAACATGTCTGCAGCTCTTGAGGCTGACGGTAAGAAATTGCACGTCCTTCCTAACAGCGGGATGGGCAGTGCACGTGATCAGGTTGTGAATTTGCTGGGCTTATCTCATTGCGTGTCTGTTGGTGGTGGTGGTTTTTGTTGCTTCTTTGTGTGTGCGTTTGGGCAAGAGAATGCCTGAAAATGTGCTTGCTTAGGTTCTTGTTTTTGTTAGCCAGATGTTTTGTTCAAAGAAACTCTGATTGCGGAAGGAGGAAAGCTCTTCAAGTGTGAGTTTAGGAAGGGTACCGGAGACTGCTGACTAATAGCAGTCTTGTGGAGACACAGTTGTAAGTTCTGACTTCATCGTTTTAGATAAGAAAAGACCCTAGGACGTTGGCAGAGTTTTGGTTTGGTGATATTCTACTACTGAAACAGCTTTCTTACAGAAGTGTAACTTCAGTGAAGGCGCCTCAGATTTGTCACAAACTAGACTGGTAATCACTGAGGAGGAATTAGGAGCTACTCGAGTTACCCAACCACTGTTACCTGGAAAAAATTGGGTCTGTGATATCGAAGTAGAATGTGCTGCTGGAGCATCCCTTGAGGAATGAAGTGACTCGGTTATTGGAGCTGTGTTCTGACAGACTTTCTTACCCATGCAATGAATACACCTTGACGTAGCTTCTCAGAACTTAATGCATTCTTTTGATTCTGCAGCTCTAATTGCCAGAAGGTGCTTAAAACAAAAAGAAAACACAACGAGAGAAATAGGAAGCAGTTGCTAGGACTTGTAGTGGTGAGATTTTACTCGAGCAACAGCTATTGAGATGGCACTCGGCTCAGAGTGTGTTCTCACAGTTGTTATCTCTGATGGCAGCAGGAGCAGTTCTGCCTTTGTTTCCCTGGCTGCAGTCTGGTGAGGTTTTCCTTGGATGTACTGTTATGAGTGTGTGTCTGTGCACTCAGTTAGGGCAAGTTCTACTGACGAGACTTGCATGGACTTGGACGTGAGAAAATGAAGTAAGAATTAGGCTCCTTGTAGTAAAGACAAGTTGGAACAATTATGTTTGTGACCAAATCAGGAGCGTGCTTTAGAACACTGTATCGGTTGGTTCTTCTCATCACGCAGTGAGAGCCAGAGGTAAGCATGATCCTGAGAGCTGAAGGAACATTCCCTTCCTTGAAAAAGAAGCTGCAGCATTGTTTCTGAGTTGTGCTGGCAGAGTGTGCTGTCAGCAGTAGCACTGGAATACTAAATTGCAACTTGGATCCACGGAGCTGAAGTAATGGGAAAATGGTTTTAATCTGCATAATATGAACGAGAGATCTTCCTTCTTTGTCATTTGGGTATAAAAATGAAACATTCTCAATCTTCTGGAAGGAGTTGAGGGGAATCTGTTTGTTGACGCATCTTAACCCAGATTCAGTGCAGCTTTGCTACCTTTCAGGCGAAGTGGAAACCAAGCAGCCCTTGGTTAGAAGGATGAGGACTGTAAAAAGGGAAAGTTTAGAACTGATTTCTGGCTGGGTGAGCAGGTCCAACGATCCTCAGATGGTAAGTAAATATGGCATCCAAAGAGTTGATAGGACACATTCAGGAGGAACTCTGCTCTTTTGCTGCAGTGCAGTTAACACTGTTCTGTTCACAAGAACTGGCTTCAGAACTGCAATATCTGCAGGAAGGATGATAAGCTGTGATCATACAGGGGTAGGCCTGAGCTGTGTTTTGAGTGCTTCAGGTAGTGTCAGCTGAGAGCAGTCCTAAGGGGAAGCAGGAAGGTGTAAGAGAGCCCTCAGGCGACCACTGCTGGATGAACACTGTGTGTGGGAAGCATGTGGGCGTGTAAGTTCATTTTTAGCTTCTTTCCGAACTGCTGTGTGAGGCTTTGTTGGGTAACTGCACTGCTCTAACCATGTCTTGCTCTTGATGTAGGTTGCTGAAAACTTTGTTCCTCCCTTGTTGGGTGCCGCTCTCATTGACTACCAGAGAAATGTTCCAGCTGCTAGAGAGCCTGCAGTACTGGGTGCTGTGGCTGTGGCTGTAAACAAGCTGGGTGGGCACATCGCTGCTGAAATAACTCCGATCTTTGATGCTGTTTTTGAGTGCACGTTAAATATGATCAAGAAGGTATTCCTATGTAAATTTTGGATAACGGAAAAAAAAAGAAAAGGGATTTTATATTCAGGATATTGCAAGAAAGGGGGCAGGGCGTGTTATGCTATGTAGTTTACATAGCATTATTCTGTTGGGTGGAAATGAAGGTGAGGTTGATGAGCTGTGGCTGTCTGGGTGAATGTCTTGATCTGACTGACTTAATTTCTTGATCCAGTTCTGGAATTAAATTCGGAGTTGTTTTTCTGTTCCAGAACCTTGGGATGTCGTGGTCCTGGAAGCTGAAGTCTACTTGAAGTATATTCATACGTCCTTTGAGTAGAAGTATTGATTAGTTCTTGAAGTATTTCTTTCCTGATTTCCGTAGCTGCTAGAGTTTCTGTGTTACGGTTTACAGCAGGTACTTGCACAATAGATGGGTGCCGTTTTGCAGCAGTGTGAATCAGAAAGTGTATCCCTGTAGTGGCTGGGTGCTTAACTGCTGAGGCCGTCTGTCCTGTGCCTGTGGAGCAAGTGGTAATTAATGTTGTGCACTGACCAAATGTGGTTCACCCTGCTGACACTGTGTAAGCCCAGCAAATGGTCTTCTCAATCTATGGTGGTGAAAGTATGGGGAAAAATGTTGCTGGGAATCTGGGAACTGCATGCTTTGTTTTGTTTTTAGATTTCCTTAAAGCTGAGATCTCCATGGTAAGCCAGATTTTCTCTCCCAGATTTTCACAGTGAAAAGGCTGTATGGATTCAGGCCTTTTCTGCGACTGGTTAGGGTTAGGGTTTAGGCTAGGGTTAGGGTCAGCTTCAGGGTCAGGGTTAGGGCAAGGGTTAGGTTTTGGTGTAGATTTCGGTTTAGGGTAAGGGTTAGGGATAATTTGAGTGTTAGCGTCAGGGACAGAAGTAGGTGAAGTGTTCATGTTAGGAGTAGCATTAGGGTTAAGTTTAGGGTTAGACTTAGGATTGGATTTGTATGTAGGGTTAGGGGTAGGGTTAGTTTGAGTGTCAGGGTGAGGTAAGGGGTAGGCCTCGGGTTTGGCTTTGTGTTAAGTAAAGGTTTAGGAATAGTTGTAGGGTTAGTGTTTGGATTAGGATTTGGTTTAATATTAGGAACATGTTTTGGGATAGATTTAGGTGAGGGTTGTGGTGATCTGATGCTTTTGGTTAGGTTTAGGGTTGGGCTTCCACGTGGGTTTTGTGGTAGGGTCTGAGTTTGGGTTAGGGTTAGGGTAGAGTTAGAATTAGGATTTGGGAAATGCTTCGAGTTCTGTTTAGGGTAAGGATTAGTGTTAGATTTAGGGTTTGAGTTAGGGTTAGGATTATGGTTAGGACTAGGGTTCTGTTAGGTTTTGGGTTAGGGTTATGGGTAAGTTTGTTTTAGTACTAGGGTAAGGTTATGTTTAGGGTTAGGGTTACGATTAGGGAAAGATTTAGTGATACAGTGTTAGGGTAAGTTTAGGTTATGGAATAGGGTTAGGTGTAAGATTGGGTTTAGTAATAGGGTTAGGTTTAGATTCTGGGTTAGGGTTAGAGATAGGGAAAGGGTTTGGGATTGTTTTAGGTTTTGGATTAGGTTTAGGATTAGGGTTAGGGAAAAAGTTTTTCTCAGTTTTATGATTGTGTTTAGAGCTAGGATTAGGTTGAGTGTTCATGTTAGCATTAGGGGAAGTTTTAGGTTTAGGTTTAGGTTTAGGATGCGATCTGTGTTTAGGGTTAGGGGCAGGATCAGTTTGAGTGTAAGGGTCAGATTAGGGTTAGGCCTCTGGTTAGGGTTAAGGTTAGGAATAGGATTAGGTTTCAGGTTAGTGTTAGGGTTAGGCCTGGGATTGCTGTTAGGGTTAGGTTAAGGTAAGTCTTGTGGTTAGGGTTAGGTGTAGGAAAAGGGTTTTGGGGATAGGGATAGTGTATAGGTAAGGGTTAGAATTCGATTTAGGATTAGGCTTAGGGATAGGGTTTGTTTGAGTTCTAAGGTTAGATACAGCATTAGAACTAGGTTGAGTGTCAGTGTTAGGATTAGGGTTTGGGTTACTGTTGAGGATAGGAATAGGGATAGGTTTAGGGTTATGCTTAGGGTTCAGGCTAGGTACAGGGTTCGGGTTAGGTTTAAGGTGAGTGTTAGGCTTAGGGTAAGGATTGTGGTAAAAATGAGTTCTCTACTTGTTAATCAAACCGACTCGAGACAGATGTGTCCGTGTTTTTCAGCGTGTTTTTTTTTCTGAGAACTATGTAGTTTGTAGAAGTCTCAAAAGAGATATATCGATGTTTTGTCTAAAAACTGTAGTTTGTGCAAGTTGGAGCCACAGCGCTTAGTTCTAACACCTGGACAATGAACAACAGATAGCAGTGACCTTTGGAGAAACTGCAAAAGAAAAAGAAGTGAAAATCTTCTCTTGAGCGCGCGTGATCGGAGCTGAGGAAAACTATGGCCTTCATCATCTCGATCGCCAGGAGGCAGAGAACGACCCCCAGATAACAGCCAGCGCAGCCCAGGAAGAGAAAGATAAGACCTGAATGCAGAGATAAGGGACAATGAAAAGAGGGGTTGGGGGGCCCTGTTGAGCACCTCTGGTGCAGAGGAGACTCCCAGCCGCCCAGCGCTGTTCCGCTCATTTCTTGCTTGCTCAATAAATTCCTTACTGTTGGCAACAGTTGGTGCGTATCGTTCTCTTCACACCTCTAACAATTTGGTGCCGTGACTCGGATCCAGGCGACTCTGCTGTGGAATTCCCACTCCAGGGGAGCACCCCGTCTTCGGACGGCCCCTGGGCTGGGGAACTTCTGTGCAGAGACCTGTAGCTCCGAACTCTAGGTACAGCTCGCAGGTAAAGCTACCGGACATACCACTAGAAAGTCCCCTAGGTTTAATGTTAAAACATTGGGGTGATTCTCCCTCTAGACGAGGAAAGAGTGAGGTGAAGATGGTACATGATTGTATGGAGGTATGGGGAGGAAAGCAGAGAAGGGCAGATCAGCTGTTCTGGCCAGTATTTGGGTCCTTTGAGGACCGGATCTGCCAGGCTCTAAACGCTTATGCAAATGAAAAACAGCCTTTGAATCTGGAAGATGGTGAGTATGCAAATGATGTGTAGAATCTGATATTGGAACCTTTCTGTTCCCCCTAATTAAAAAAAGGAATACAACAGAGGAGGACATTATACACTATCCCCCCGCCTTACGCTCCCCCCGAACAGAATCCAGCGGCTCCGCCGGAGCAAGCTGAATCTGACTTGGGAGACGAACCTGAATGTGAACCCCTAGACTTCCCTAGGAGAAGGATCACTAGAAGGCAAGCTAGGCAGGAGAGGGGTCAAGGAGGAAACGTTCTCCCTTTCAGAGAAATACCTGTAGCTACCGGAGGATCAAAGCCAGGAGCTGGCTATGTTTCAGTTCCCTTCAACTCAGGAGATACATAAGGGAATTTCAGAAGGAGATGGGGAATTTGCTGGAGGATCCTTGAGGGGTCTCCGAGAGGCTAGATCAATCTTCAGGTCCCAGCCATTAAACTTGGGATGAAACACAGGCAATTTTGGGCATACTATTTAGAGCAGAAGAAAGGGATATGATCAGGAGGGCAGGTACGTGAATCTGGGATCAGCAACACCCGGCTGGCCCAGGAGCAGATCTAAAGTGACCCTTACAGCGGCCCAATTGGGATAATCACAGCCAGGAACATGGTACTCACATGGCAGATTTGCGAGTTCTTATTATTCAAGGGATTAGAGAATCTGTCCCTCGGGGACAGAATATCAATAAGGCAAATAAGGCAAGCAACGGAAAAAAGATGAAACTCCTACTGAGTGGTTAGAGAGACTATGCAGAAATGTACAGTTCTATTCAGGATTAGATCCTGCTACCCCGTGGGGCGAGCTCTCCTGAAAACGCGGTTTGAAGCTAGGTCCTGGACAGATATTGGAAGGAAACTAGAGAAGCTGGAGGACTGGCAGGAGAGAGGATTAGATGAATTGCTGAGAGAGGCTCAGAAAGTATACGTTAAGGAGAGAGGAGGAGACTCAGAAGAGGCAAGCTGGAAGTCTGATAGCCGCGGTAAGAGAAGGACAGAAGGGGGCGTTCCAGGCAAGGAGAAGAGGGAATATTCCTCGGGCAGAAAATGCGCTTCAACCCAAGCAGAACAGACCCAGAGATATGAGGACAGTCGAATGCTTCTACTGTCAGAAAAAGGGACACATGAAGAAAGACTGTAGAAAGAGAATCTGGGACGAGCAAATGTTTCAGGAGGACTGAGGGGGTCAGGGACTCTATGTGCTGGGGACCTGGGAAAGAAACAAGCCCTTGATCAAATTGAAATTGGGTTCTCAGCGTCAGGAAATGGAATTTTTGGTAGAGTCTGGGGCAGAAAGATCGACTGTTCAATATTTACCTCGAGGATGTTCTTTATCCTCGGAAGAGCTACAAGTAATTGGAACAAAAGGGGAACCTTTTATGGTACCTGTTGTAAAGCAGGTAGAAATAGAATCACCTAGCACCTATGGAACTGAGTCTTTTTTATTGGTACCTGAAGCAGAATAGAATTTGCTAGGGAGAGATTGAATTGTGGAGTTAGGAATAAATTTGGAAGTAAAAGATAGAGAATTAACTGTTCAGCAACGTACTCTAACGATAGAAGATGAGGCTAGAATTAACCCAGAAGTTTGGTAGAGTCCAGAATCAGTAGGGAAGTTAGACATAGAACCCTTTGAAGTGATTCTAAAGGACCCAGGCATTCCAATTAGGATGAAACAGTATCCCATTTCACAGGAAGGTAAATCAGGGCTACAACCTGAAATGGAGAGATTAATATCTAAAGAACTATTAGAGCCTTGTATGTCTCCCTAGAATACTCCCATACTCCTTTTAAAAAAAAAAACCTTATGGCACATACAGATTGGTCCACGACTCAAGGGAAATTAAGGAGAGAACAATTCCCCGCTTCCCAGTAGTGACAAACCCCTATACGCTGCTCGGTCAATTGAAGCCAGAATCTCAGTAGTATAGTGTAATTGATTTCAAGGATGCTTTTTGGACCTGCCCCCTGACGGCAGAATGCAGAGACTACTTTGCCTTCGAGTGGGAAGATCCAAACACCCATAGAAAACAACAACTCAGAGGGACAGTGCTCCCACAGGGATTCACAGAATCCCTAACTTGTTTGGGCAAGCCCTTGAGCAAGTACTAAAAACTGATGAACTAAACCCACAGGTAACCTTAGTGCAATATGTAGATGACTTACTATTAGCTGGAGCAGGCGAGGAGACAGTTAGACAGGAGAGCATTAAACTATTGCATTTCTTTGGTTCAAAGGGGTTCCAAGTTTCAAAGGCAAAATGCCAATTTACAGAAGAGGAAGTGAAATATTTGGGACATTGGTTAAGCAAGGGAAATAAGACATTAGATCCAGAACGGGCAAATGGGATTTGATCTTGAAAAGCCCCAAGAGGCAAGAGGCAGGTGAGGCAGATGTTAGGGCTGCTAGGATGCTGTCGACAATGGATTGAGAATGATAGCAGTAAGGTAAAGCTTTTATAGCAGAAACTAGTACAAGATGGCTGAAGAAAGTGGAGCCAGGAGGATGAGCAAAGATTAGAAGACTTCAAGGTAGATCTTCTTCATGCACCAGCGTTAAGCTTACCTGATCTAAAAAGCCCATTTGACCTTTTTGTAAATACAGACGAAGGGATCGCTTTTGGAGTAGTGAGCCAGGAATGGGCCGGGAAGAAGAAGCCAGCAGGATACTTTTCAAAACTCTTGGATCCCGTTAGCCGTGGGTGGCCTACCTGTCTACGAGCAATAGTTGCTGTAGCTCTGTTAGTAGAAGAAGCAGGGAAGATGACTTTCAGGGGTGAATTACAAGTGTATAGTCCACATGACAATAAGGGGAGTACTCCAAGAAAAAGCAGAGAAGTGGATTACAGACGCTAGACTATTGAAATAGGAAGGAATCCTAATCCATTCTCCTCAATTAGAAATAGAAACTCCAAGTTTGCCAAATCCTGCTCAATTTTTCTATGGGGAACCAGATGAAGATTTAAGCCATGATTGCATTCAGTGTATAGAGTATCAGGCTAAAAGAGGGGAGGACTTAGAAGAGGAGAAGTTATTAGAAGGGGGCAAATGATTTGTAGATGGTGGTAGAAGGAAAAGGAAAATCAGGGGATGCTCTACTAAACGGGAAAACATTTCCAGTAATTGAATCGGGAGCATTGGACAGAACGTGGTCAGCTCAGGCTGTGAAATTCTATACAATCCTTCCAGCCCTTCAAATGTTGAAAGGAAGCATTGGGACTATCTCTACAGATTCTAGGTATGCGTATGGGGTAGTCCATACCTTGGGAAAAAGATGGGAGGAAAGAGGATTGGTAAACTCACCCGGGAAAGGGTTAATTCACGAGTCACTGAGGGCAAGAAGAGAACCAGAGAAAAGCGCAGTAGTACACGGAAAGGCACCAGAGGGCGATGTCGGCTGAAATAAGGGGAACTAATTTTGCTGATGAAGAAGCGAAAAGAGCGGCTCCGACAAATGGAGGTTGAGGAAAAGGAGGGAAAATGGTTATTACGTGATGGAAGAGAGGTAATCCCTAAAGCTTGGAGAAGATGAGGAGAATTTCCTAAGCAGACTCATTGCGGGCTTCAGGCCTTGGTGGACCAATTCACAATGAAATAGATGTGTATAGGCATTTCTAGCATAGCCAAAGGAATTGTAGATCATTGGATGATTTTGGAGGAAAGGAAAGAAACAACAACTGAGGGAAAAAATACAGGGAGGAAGGGAATGGGCTGTCAGATCTTTTGCTCAAATGCAGATAGACTTCACAGATCTCCCCAAGATTGGAAGATAGAAGTACTTCTTAGGAAGAATCGCCCATTGAACACATTTTCTGGAGGCCTACCCCACCGCTAGGGCAACAGCCCAGACAGTAATCAAGACATTGTTCGAACATATTATCCCCAGATATGGGAACATGGAAGTTGCAGATTCAGCTAGAGACCCTCACTTTGTATCAAAGGCAGTGTAAGAGGCTTTAGCTCCAATGGGGACCAAATGGGAATATCGCACCCCATGGCACCCACAGAGCTCTGGAAAAGTAGAAAGGTCGAATGGGGAACTTCCAAAGCGGCTTACTAAAGGAATGATTGAAACCAAGATGTCTTGGATGAAGTGTTTGCCCCTGGCACTACTTAACTGAAGAACAGAACGAAGAAGAGAGACTGGAATATCACCTTTTGAAATGGGATATGGAATGCCATATGATTTAGAACTCCCATCGGAACATCCCAAGGTAGAAGAAAAATGACTCCAGGAATATTGAATTGAAATGAATAAGAGAAGGAATGAATGAAGAATGGAAGGACTGGTGGTCCAACGGCCTCCGCTAGATATGGCAATACATGGAATCAGTCCAGGAGACAAGGTTTAAATTAAAACGTGGAAAGAGTCATCTCTAACTCCCCGCTGGGAAGGACCTTTTCTTGTTTTATTAACAACAGAAACAGCCATCCGGACAGCTGAGCGCAGATGGATCCATGCAAGCCATGTGAAAGGACCAATCAGTGACACAGGACCCCAGTGGGAGGTGTCCAAGACTTTGGACGATCTACAAACCACTCTAAGAAAAATGTAAAACGTTTTTTTGTTTTGTTTGTTTTTTTTTTTTTTTTAACAGACGAGAAAACTCAGTCATTTCCTTGTACGCTTTGTATGTATATTGTATATGTATTGTGCATTGTATCCGATGAAGATTGGTGAATTCGCTCTTCCTATGAATTCCATTTAGGATTTCACTTGGCTTCAAATAAGGGGAAGGATGCATTTGAGTGTAAGTGTCAGGTTAGGGTTGTGGTAATCTGATGCTTTGGGTTAGGTTGAGGGTTTGTTTTAGGATTAGGTTAGGGTTATTTTTTTGTGTAGCTGAAGGTTTAGTGCAAGGGCTAGGGTTCTCTTTAGTTTGAGGTTCAGAGAAGGCTTAGGGTTAAGGTTAGGCTTAGGGTTAGGGTAAGGTTTAGGTTTAGGATTAAGGTTAGAGTTCGGGTTAGGTTTAGGGTTAGGTTTTGGATTAGGGATAGGGTTAGGTTTTGGTGTAGATGAAGGTTTAGAGTATGGGGTAGAGCTCTCTTTAGTTTTAGGATCAGAGAAGGGTTACGCCTTGCTTGGGTACAGGATAGAGTAAGGGGGAGGGTTAGGATTTGATTTAGGGTTGGTTTTGGGTCTAGGTTAGTTTGAGTGTTAGGCTGAGAGAAGGGGTAGGCCTTGGGTTGGGTTCTGGCTTAGTGTTAGGTTAGGAATAGGTTTGGCGTTTGGATTGGGTTTGGGGTTAGAAGTAGGGATAGGTTAGGTGAGATCTGCGGTAATCTGATGCTTAGCTTTAGGTTTAGGGTTGGGCTTTGAGTTGGGGTTGGTTTTAGGGTGAGATTTGGATTGAAGGCAGACAGAGTCACAATGAGGCTAATGGTCAGGGTTTGATATACGGTTAGAGTAAGGTTTAGGTTGACTTTAAGTTTCAGGTTTGGAAAATGGTAGGCATTGCTTGTGGTGTGGTGTTTGCGTTGGGTTTAGGAATTGGAATAGGGTATGAGGACCATCAGATAGCTAGGGTAAGTCTTAGTGTTAGGGTTGGGGTTAGAGTTTAGGTGAGGGTTGTGGTAATCTGATGCTATGTGTCAGGTTTAGGCTTGGGCATCAACTTGGGGTTGGTGTTAAAGTAGGAGTTTTTGCTTGGGTTCCACTTCTGCTAGGGATAGGTTTCTGTTTAGGGAAAGGGTTGGTCTTAGGGTAAGTGTTAGGTTTCCGGTTAGGGTTCAGAATAGAATGAGAGGCAAGGTAAGGCTTTGTGCTCGGTTTAGGGCTTGGGTTTTGGTTCGGATTAGGGTAAGTGTTTGGGTTAGGGTTAGGATAAGAATTAGTGTTAGGTTTAGTGTCAGGGGTGGGTTTTGGTGTTGATTGAGTTTTATGGTAAGGGGTAGTGAAAGTGGGTCAGGGTAGGGTTCAGCATTGGGTTAGAGCTATGGAAAGGGTTTGGGATCCTTTGAGGTTTCGGATTCGATTTCGGATTAAGGTTAGGGAGAAAGTGTTTCTCAATGTGATGATTCTATTTAGGGATAGGATTAGGTTGAGTGTTGATGTTAGCATGAAGTTGAGGTTTAGGGTTAGGTTTAGGTTTCGGATTTGATCTGTATGTAGGGATTGAGGCAGGGTTAGCTGGTGCGTAAGGGTGAGAGTAGGGTGAGGTTTAGCTTTAGCGAATGTGTTGGAATAGGACCGATGCCGGCTGATTAGAGAAGGCGCTATTGAGTGCACGGCAGCCGGCTGACTGGCGTCTTTCTTCAGCGGCAAAAGCAGCAGGAGCCGCGATTGATGCGATTGAATGGGAATCCGCGGCTAAGCGCGGTTCGAGCATCAAACTCTCGGCCGCTTTTTCTCTGCTTCTAAAGGGAGCTATTCCGATGCTCCGGTGACAAGGTTTTCTGGGAAACATTTAGAAGCGGTAGAAGCACACACACCTTTGGCAGGGGAATTAACTTTCCGTACTTCACGCCTCTCCATTGCTTCCATAGTTCTGAAAAACATTCCTTTTTGAGAGAGAATGAGAAAGATCCGCGGGTATTGTAAGAAAATTGAAGTGAATGTGTTAGATTGAGGAAGTAAAAAGGATTAACAGCACTGGTCAGAGAAAAGAATGAAAACGTGCTCGCAGATGAATGAACGATGCAGACATACGTTGCATTCAGTAGCAGAGCAGAATGAGAATCAAAACTTTCCTTCCCAGTAACACTGGGATCCAGCACACATTCTCTTACAACTCCTGAAACGGAGTCACTTTCACGTGTAAACCGCGAATTATTGGAATTAAACCGCTACCGGCTGATTATTGAAAAGTCGCGATTCAGTGCACTGCTGCCGCCTGACTGGCGTCTTTCTTCAGCGGCAAAAGCAGCAGTAGCCGCGATTGATGAGATTCGAGCGGAATCCGAGGTTCTGAGCGGTTCGAATATTAACACGATGCTGGTTTGCTCTGCTTGTTAAAGAAGGCTTTTGCAACGCTCCGATGATAGTGTTTTTGGGGAACACTTAGAAGAGGTGGAATCAAACATACATTTGGAGAAGAAACAGCTTTCCGTACTTAACGCTTCTATTTTACTTCCTCAGCTCTGAATATCATACCGTTGCAAATGACAATCTGAATTGTCCGTTTGTTTGGCAAGAAAAACTTGTGTGACTCGAGGTGCTAAAAAAGGTAACAAGACTGGTCAGAGAAAAGAATGAAAACGTGCTCGCAGATGAATGAATGATGCAGGTATACGTTCCATTCAGTAGCAGTGCAGAATGAGAATCAAAACTTTCCCTCTCAATAACACTGGGATCAGGCATACATTCACTTACAACTCTTGAAACGGAGTTACGTTCACGTGTAAACCGCGATTTGTTGGAGTAGGAACGCTACCGGCAGATTTTTGAAAAGCCGCGATTCAGTGCACTTTAACCGGCTGACTGGCTTCTTTCTTGAGCGGCAAAAGCTGCAGGAGCCGCGATTGATGCGATTGAATCGGAATCCGCGGCTCAGCGCGGTTCGAGCATCAAACTCTCGGCCGCTTTTTCTCTGCTTCTTAAAGGGAGCTATTCCGGTGCTCCGGTGACAAGGTTTTCTGGGGAACCCTTAGAAGCGGTGGAATCACACACGCCTTTGGGAGAGGAACCAGCTTTCCGTACTTAATGCCTCTCCATTGCTTTCATAGTTCTGAAAAACATACCTTTTTGAGAGAGAAAGGGAAAGATCCGCGGGTATTGTAAGAAAATTGAAGTGAATGTGTTAGATTGAGGAAGTAAAAGGATTACAGCACTGGTCAGAGAAAAGAATGAAAACGTGCTCGCAGATGAATGAACGATGCAGACCTACGTTGCATTCAGTAGCAGAGCAGAATGAGAATCAAAACTTTCCTTCCCATTAACACTGGGATCCAGCATCCATTCACTTAGAACTCCTGAAACCGAGTCACTTTCAGGTTTAAACCGCGATTTCTTGGAATAGAAACGCTGCCGGCTGATTACTGAAGACGCTATTCAGTGCTCGTCTTTCAACTGACTGGCTTCTTTCTTCAGCGGCAAAAGCAGCAGGAGCCGCGATTGATGCGATTCGAGCATGATTCACGGTTTTCCGCGGTTCGAACATTAGCTCGCTGCCATTTTGCAACGTTTGTTAAAGGTAGCTTTTGCTATGCTCAGATGACAGTGTTCTTGGGGAACACTTAGAAGCGGTGGAATCACACATCCATTTGGTAGAGGAAACAGCTTGTTTTACTTAAAGCTCCTATTTTGCTTCATAACTCTGAATACCATAGCGTGCCAAAAGAAAATTTGAATGATCAGCTTGGCAAGAAAAACATGTTTGACGGTATTAACTAGAGGTACTAAAAAGGACAATAACACTGGTCAGAGAAAAGAATGAAATCGTGCTCGCAGATGAATGAATGATGCAGACATACGTTGCATTCAGTAGTAGAGCAGTATGAGAATCAAAACTTTCCCTCTCACTAACACTGGGATCCAGCACACATTCTCTTACAACACCAGAATTGGAGTCACTTTCAGGTTGAAACCGCGATTTGTTGGAATAGAACCGCTACCGGCTGATTACTGAAGACGCTATTCAGTGCACGTCTTTCAACTGACTGGCTTCTTTCTTCAGCGGCAAAAGCAGCAGGAGCCGCGATTGATGCGATTCGAACATGATTCACGGTTTTCCGCTTTTCGAACATTAGCTCGCTGCCGGTTTGCTATGTTTGTTAAAGGGAGCTTTTGCAATGCTCAGATGACAGTGTTTTTGGGGAACATTTAGAAGCGGTGGAATCACACAACGCAATTAGTAGAAGAAACAGCTTTCAGTAATAAACTTTTCTATTTTGCTTCTTTATCTCTGAATACCATACTTTTGCAAAAGAGAATCGAAAGATACTTGTGTTCGACAGGAAAAAGTTTTTTCATGTATTAACTTGAGGTACTAAAATGGACAATAACACTGGTCAGAGAAAAGAATGAAAACGTGCTCGTAGATGAATGAACGATGCAGACATACGTTGCATTCTGTAGCAGAGCAGAATGGGAATCAAAACTTTCCCTCTCACTAACATTGGGATCCAGCTTACATTCACTTACAACTCCTGAAACGGAGTCACTTTCAAGTCTAAAACGCGATTTGATGGAATTAGACAGCCAATGGCTAACTTCTGAAAAGCCGCGATTCAGTGCACTGCTGCCGTCTGATTAGCGTCTTTCTTCAGCGGCAATAGCAGCAGTAGCCTCGATTGATGCGATTCGAGCGGAATACGCGGTTCTGCGCTGTTCGAACATAAAGCTCGCTGCTGGTTTGCTGTGCATGTTAAAAGTGGCTTTAGTTCTGAAAAACATACATTTTTGAGAGAAAATGAGAACGATCCACGTGTATTGTAAGAAACTTGAAGTGAATGTGATAGATTGAGGAGGTAAAAACCATACCAACACTGGTAGGAGAAAAGAATGAAAACGTGCTCGCAGATGAATGAACGATGCAGACATACGTTGCATTCAGTAGCAGAGCAGAATGAGAATCAAAACTTTCCCTCTCACTAACATTGGTATTCAGCTTACATTCACTTCCAACTCCTGAAGGGAAGTCACGTTCAAGTCTACAACGCGATTTGTTGGAATTAGACAGCCAACGGCTAACTTTTGAAAAGCCGCGATTCAGTGCACTGCTGCCGTCTGACTGGAGTCTTTCTCCAGCGGCAAAAGCAGCAGTTGCTGCGATTGACGCGATTCGAGCCTGACACGCGGTTCTTCGCGGTTCGAACATTAACACGCTGCCTGTTTGCTTTGCTTGTTAAAAGTGGCTTTTGCAACGTTCCGCTGACAGTGTTTTTGGGGAACACTTAGATGTGGTGACTCAAACATACATTTGGTAGAAGAAAAAGTTTAACGTACTAAACGCTACTATTTGACTTTTTAGCTCTGAATACCATAACGTACCAAAAGAAAAAGGGAATGAATTGTTTGTTTGGCAAGAAGAACTTGTGTGATGGTATGAACTAGAGGAACTAAAAAAGGTAACAAGACTGGTCATAGAAAAGAATGAAAACGTGCTCGTAGATGAATGAACGATGCAGACATACGTTGCATTCAGTAGTAGAGCAGAATGAGAATCAAAACTTTCCAACCCACTAACATTGGGATCCAGCATACATACAATTACAACTCCTGAAATTGAGTCACTTTCACGCGTAAACCGCGATTTGTTGGAGAAGAACCGCTACCGGCTGATTATTGAAGTCGCAATTCAGTGCACTGCTGCCGTCTGACTGGCGTCTATCTTCAGCGGCAAAAGCAGCAGGAGCCGCGATTGATGCGATTGAATGGGAATCCGCGGCTAAGCGCGGTTCGAGCATCAAACTCTCGGCAGCTTTTTCTCTGCTTCTAAAGGGAGCTATTCCGATGCTCCGGTGACAAGGTTTTCTGGGGAACCCTTAGAAGTGGTAGAATCACACACACCTTAGGGAGAGGAATTAACTTTCCGTCCTTAACGTCTCTCCATTGCTTCCATAGTTCTGAAAAACATACCTTTTTGAGAGAGAATGAGAAAGATCAGCGGGTATTGTAAGAATATTGAAGTGAATGTATTAGATTAAGGAAGTAAAAAGGATAACAGCAATGGTCAGAGAAAGGAATGAAAACGTGCTCGCAGATGAATGAACGATGCAGACATACGTTGCATTCAGTAGCAGAGCAGAATGAGAATCAAAACTTTCCCTCTCACTAACATTGGTATTCAGCTTACATTCACTTCCAACTCCTGAAGGGAAGTCACGGTAAGTCTACAACGCGATTTGTTGGAATTAGATAGCCAACGGCTAACTTTTGAAAAGCCGCGATTCAGTGCACTGCTGCTGTCTGACTGGAGTCTTTCTTCAGCGGCCAAAGCAGCAATTGTCGCGATTGACGCGATTCGAGCCTGATACGCGGTTCTTCGCGGTTCGAACATTAACACGCTGCCTGTTTGCTTTGCTTGTTAAAAGTGGCTTTTGCAACGCTCCGCTGACAGTGTTTTTGGGGAACACTTAGAAGTGGTGAATCAAACATACATTTGGAAGAAGAAACAGCTTGACGTACTTAACGCTTCTATTTCACTTCCTTAGTTCTGAATACCATACCGTCCCAAAAGAAAAAGGGAATGAATTGTTTGATTGGCAAGAAAAACTTGTGTGACGATATTAACCAGAGGTACTAAAAAGGTAACAAGACATTACGTACCAGAGCAGAATGAGAATCAAAACTTTCCCCCTCACTAACATTGGGATCCAGCACACATTCTCTTACAACACCAGAATTGGAGTCACTTTCAGGTTTCAACCGCGATTTCTTGGAATAGAAACGCTGCCGGCTGATTACTGAAGACGCTATTCAGTGCACGTCTTTCAACTGACTGGCTTCTTTCTTCAGCGGCAAAATCAGCAGGAGCCGCGATTGATGCGATTCGAACATGATTCACGGTTTTCCGCGGTTCGAACATTAGCTCGCTGCCGGTTTGCTATGTTTGTTAAAGGGAGCTTTTGCAATGCTCAGATGACAGTGTTTTTGGGGAACGTTTAGAAGCAGTGGAATCACACAATGAATTTAGTAGAAGAAACAGCTTTCCGTAATAAACTTTTCTATTTTGCTTCTTTATCTCTGAATACCATACTATTGCGAAAGAGAATCGGAAAGATACTTGTGTTCGACAAGAAAAAGTTTTTTCATGTAATAACTAGAGGTACTAAAATGGAGAATAACACTGGTCTGAGAAAAGAATGAAAACGTGCTCGTAGATGAATGAACGATGCAGACATACGTTGCATTCTGTAGTAGAGCAGAATGAGAATCAAAACTTTCCCTCCCACTAACATTGGGATGTAGCATACATACACTTCCAACTCCTGAAACGGAGTCACTTTCACGCGTAAACCGCGATTTCTTGGAGAAGAACCGCTACCGGCTGATTACTAAAGCCGCGATTCAGTGCACTTTTACCGGCTGACTAGCGTCTTTCTTCAACGGCAAAATCAGCAGGAGCCGCGATTGATGCGATTGTATCGGATTCCGCGGCTAAGCGCAGTTCGAGCATGCCTTTGGGAGAGGAAACAGCTTTCCGTACTTAACGCCTCTCCATTGCTTCCATAGTTCTGAAAAACATTCCTTTTTGAGAGAGAAAGAGAAAGATCCGCGGGTATTGTAAGAATATTGAAGTGAATGTATTAGATTAAGGAAGTAAAAAGGATAACAGCAATGGTCAGAGAGAAGAATGAAAACGTGCTCGCAGATGAATGAACGATGCAGACATACGTTGCATTCAGTAGCAGAGCAGAATGAGAATCAAAACTTTCCCTCTCACTAACATTGGTATTCAGCTTACATTCACTTCCAACTCCTGAAGGGAAGTCACGTTCAAGTCTACAACGCGGTTTGTTGGAATTAGACAGCCAACGGCTAACTTTTGAAAAGCCGCGATTCAGTGCACTGCTGCTGTCTGACTGGAGTCTTTCTTCAGCGGCAAAAGCAGCAGTTGCCGCGATTGACGCGATTCGAGCCTGACACGCGGTTCTTCGCGGTTCGAACATTAACACGCTGCCGGTTTGCTTTGCTTGTTAAAAGTGGCTTTTGCAACGCTCCGCTGACAGTGTTTTTGGGGAACACTTAGAAGAGGTGGAATCAAACATACATTTTTTAGAAGAAAAAGTTTAACGTACTTAACGCTACTATTTGACTTTTTACCTCTGAATACAATACCGTTCCAAAAGAAAATGGGAATGAATTGTTAGTTTGTCAAAAAAAACTTGTGTGACGGTATTAACTAGTGGAACTAAAAAAGGTAACAAGACTGGTCAGAGAAAGGAATGAAAACGTGCTCGTAGATGAATGAACGATGCAGACATAAATTGCATTCAGTAGCAGAGCAGATTGAGAATCAAAATTTTTCCTCTTACTGCCATTGGGATCCAGCATCTATTCACTTATAACTCCTGAAACGGAGTCACTTTCACGTGCAAACCGCGATTTGAAGGAAAAGGACCACTTCCGTCTGACTATTGAAGCCGGGATTCAGTACACGGCAACTGGATGTTGCACATCTTTCTTAAACGGCAAAATCTGCAGTAACCGCGATTGGTTCGATTCGAGCTGAATCCGCGCTTCTCCGCGGTTCGAACATAAAGCTCGCTACCGGTTTGCTGTGCATATTAAAAGTGGCTTTTGCAATGCTCTGATGATAGTGTATTTGGGGAACATTTAGAAGCGGTGGAATCACACAAACATTTGGTAGAAAAAAAAGCTTGACGTACTTAACGCTACAATTTCGCATCCTTAACTCTGAATACCATATCGCTCCAAAAGAGAATCGGAAAGATACTTGTGTTCGACAAGAAAAAGTTTTTTTCGTGTAATAACTCTAGGTACAAAAAAGAATAACAAGACTGGTCAGAGAAAAAAATGAAAACGTGCTCGTAGATGAATGAACGATGCAGACATACGTTGCATTCTGTAGTAGAGCAGAATGACAATCAAAACTTTCCCTCCCACTAACATTGGGATGCAGCATACATACACATACAACTCCTGAAACGGAGTCTCTTTCACATGTAAACCGCGATTTCTTGGAGAAGAACCGCTACCGGCTGACTACTGAAGCCGCGATTCCGTGCACTTTTACCGGCTGACTAGCGTCTTTCTTCAGCGGCAAAAGCAGCAGGAGCCGCGATTGATGCGATTGAATCGGAATCCGCGGCTAAGCACGGTTCGAGCATCAAACTCTCGGCCGCTTTTTCTCTGCTTCTTAAATGGGGCTATTACGATGCTCCGGTGACAAGGTTTTCTGGGGAACCCTTAGAGGCGGTAGAATCACACACGTCTTTGGGAGAGGAAACAGCTTTCCGTACTTAACGCCTCTCCATTGCTTCCATAGTTGTGAAAAACATACCTTTTTGAGAGAAAATGAGAACGATCCACGTGTATTTTAAGAAAATTGAAGTGAGTGTATTAGATTGAGGAAGTAAAAACGATACCAACACTGGTAGGAGAAAAGAATGAAAACGTGCTCGCAGATGAATGAACGATGCAGACATACGTTGCACTCAGTAGCAGAGCAGAATGAGAATCATAACTTTCCCTCCTATTGACACTGGAATCCAGCACACATTCTCTTACAACTCCTGTAACGGAGTCACTTTCACGTGTAAACCGCGATTTCTTGGCGTAGGACCGCTACCGGCTGATTATTGAAAAGCCGCGATTCAGTGCACTGCTGCTGTCTGACTGGCATCTTTCTTCAGCGTCAAGAGCAGCAGGAGCCGCGATTGATGCGATTGAATCGGAATCCGCGGCTAAGCGCGGTTCGAGCATCAAACTCTCGGCCTCTTTGCTCTGCTTCTTAAAGGGATCCATTACGATGCTCCGGTGACAAGGTTTTATGAGGAACATTTAGAAGCGGTAGAATCACACACGAGAATCAAATCTTTCCCTCCCACTAACTTTGGGATCCAGCATGCATTCTCTTACAACTCCTGAAACGGAGTCACTTTCACGTGTTAGACGCGATTTGATGAAATTTGACCGCAACCGGCTAATTATTGATGCCGCTATTCAGTGCACGTCTGTCGTTTTATTGGCGTCTTTCTTCAGCGGCAAAAGCAGCAATAGCCGCGATTGATGCGATTCGAACCTGATACGCGGTTCTTTGTGTTTCAAATAGAAAGCTCGCAGCCGTTTTGCTCTGCTTTTTAAAGAAGGCTTTTGCAATGCTCCGCTGACAGTGTTTTTGGGGAACATTTCGAAGCGGTTGAATCACACAATGCATTTGGTAGAAAAAACAGCTTGACGTATTCAACGCTACTATTTGACTTCTTAAGCTCTGAATATCATACCGTTCCAAATGAACATCGGAATGATCCGTTTCTTCGACATCAAAACTGCTGTGTCGGTATTATCTAGAGGTACTAAAAAGGACACTAAAAAGAGGTACTAAAAAGAACACTGCTCAGAGAAAAAGAATGAAAACGTGCTCGCAGATGAATGAATGATGCAGACATACGTTGTATACAGTTGCAGAGCAGAATGAGAATCCAAACTTACCCTCCCATTAATATTAGGATTCAGCTTCCATTCACTTCCAACTCCTGAAACGGAGTCACTTTCACATGGAAACCGCGATTTGCTTGATTAGGACCTCTGCCGGCTGATTCTTGAAGCCGCTATTCGGTGCACGGCACCTTGATGACGCTCGTCTTTCTTCAGCGGCAAAAGCAGCAGGAGCCGCGATTGATGCCATAGAATCGGAATTCGCAGATCAGCGCCATTCGAACATAAAGCTCGCTGCTGGTGTGATCTACTTGGTAAAGGGGGCTTTTGCGATGCTCTGATTATAGGGTTTCTTGCTGAACATTTCGAAGCAGTGGAATCACACCTGATTTGTCTAGAGGAGAAATGACACCTAAGACTATTGCTAACCAGAAACCTAATCCAAGCTCCAACCTTTACCCTATCCACAATCTTTGCCCTAACTCACAACCTAACCCTCTACCTAGCACTAACCCTACTCCCAACCAAAACCACAACTCTAATCCTAAACCTAAAGCTAACTCTAAATCTAAAGCTAAGCCTAATACTTACCCTTGACCCAAATCGTCTCCATAAGAATCACTGTAGCTATTAGCCGAATCCTAACTCTACCTTCAAGCTATCCCTAACTCTGATCCTAATCCAAAACCCAAATTGCAGCCCAACCCTAAACCTTGAACAAAGCATCAGATTACCAC